>PVJS01041946.1:0-17729 GCA_004027185.1 Glis glis
CCCTCCCATCTCTACCCCGCCGCCAGCCCCCTGATTCATTATTTTCCCACCCCCTTTTTGCGCAGTTAAAAAAAAGTAAAGCAATTTCTGCTGCGAGCCCAAGACGGGCGAGCGCCTGAGATCTCTTCCGAGATACCTCAGGGGAGGAGGAGATGGGCTGGAATTAGTAGGACAACTCGATTACTAATGACTCCGCGGCTGGCTGCGACCCGCCGGGAAATCAGGTGCATGCATGTGTGTTCGGGAACACGTGTGTGGGTGGGCTGGGGGGAGTGGGTAGGAGAAGAGAAGAAGCAGTTTCGGAAAACGCAGTGATTTCATTCTGCCGTGTTGCCCACCCCCTCATTCATCCTCCCTCCTACTCTACCTCCTCGCTTTGCCATTTTAATCGGGCTTCCTTGTTTCTTTCTTCCCTGCATCCCGCTTCCTCCCCTTGCCCCCACTTAAGGTTTGCCTGTAGGTACCTGAGCTGACACCAAAGGTGCCTAAAGATGCTGAGCGGCGTCTGGTTCCTCAGTGTGTTAACCGTGGCCGGGATCTTACAGACGGAGAGTCGCAAAACTGCCAAAGACATTTGCAAGATCCGCTGCCTGTGCGAAGAGAAGGAAAACGTACTGAACATTAACTGTGAAAACAAAGGATTTACAACTGTCAGCCTGCTCCAGCCCCCCCAGTATCGAATCTATCAACTTTTTCTCAATGGAAACCTCCTGACGAGACTGTATCCAAACGAATTTGTCAATTATTCCAACGCGGTGACTCTTCACCTAGGTAACAACGGACTGCAGGAGATCCGAACCGGGGCATTCAGTGGCCTGAAAACCCTCAAGAGACTGCACCTCAATAACAACAAGCTGGAGGTATTGCGGGAGGACACATTCCTGGGCCTGGAGAGTCTGGAGTACCTCCAGGCTGACTACAATTACATCAGCACCATTGAGGCGGGGGCATTCAGCAAACTTAACAAGCTCAAAGTGCTCATCCTGAATGACAACCTTCTGCTGTCGCTGCCCAGCAATGTGTTTCGCTTTGTCCTGTTGACCCATTTAGACCTGAGGGGGAACAGGCTGAAAGTAATGCCTTTCGCTGGTGTCCTTGAACACATCGGAGGGATCATGGAGATTCAGCTGGAGGAAAACCCATGGAACTGCACTTGTGATCTACTTCCTCTCAAGGCTTGGCTGGACACCATTACTGTATTTGTGGGGGAGATCGTCTGTGAAACACCCTTCAGGCTGCATGGGAAAGATGTGACCCAACTGACCAGGCAAGACCTCTGTCCCAGAAAAAGTGTCGGTGATTCCAGTCAGAGGGGCAGCCATGCAGACACACACGTCCAAAGGCTGTCACCGACCATGAATCCTGCTCTTAACCCAACCAGGGCTCCCAAAGCCAGCCGGCCACCAAAAATGAGAAATCGTCCAACTCCCCGAGTAACTGTGTCAAAGGACAGGCAGAGCTTTGGACCAATCATGGTGTACCAGACCAAGTCCCCTGTGCCCCTCACTTGCCCCAGCAGCTGTGTCTGCACCTCTCAGAGCTCAGACAATGGTCTAAACGTTAACTGCCAAGAAAGGAAGTTCACAAATATCTCTGACCTGCAGCCCAAGCCTACCAGTCCAAAGAAACTCTACCTAACAGGGAACTATCTTCAAACTGTCTATAAAAATGACCTCTTAGAATACAGTTCTTTGGATTTGTTGCATTTAGGAAACAACAGAATTGCAGTCATTCAGGAAGGTGCCTTCACAAACCTGACCAGTTTACGCAGACTTTATCTGAATGGCAATTACCTGGAAGTGCTGTATCCTTCTATGTTTGATGGACTGCAGAGCTTGCAGTATCTCTATTTAGAGTATAATGTCATTAAGGAAATTAAGCCGCTGACCTTTGATGCTTTGATTAACCTCCAGCTCCTGTTTCTGAATAACAACCTACTGCGGTCCTTACCTGATAACATATTTGGGGGCACAGCCCTCACCAGGCTGAATCTGAGAAACAACCATTTTTCATACCTGCCTGTGAAAGGGGTTCTGGATCAGCTTCCAGCCTTTATACAGATAGATCTGCAAGAGAACCCATGGGACTGCACCTGTGACATCATGGGGCTGAAGGACTGGACAGAACATGCCAATTCCCCTGTCATCATCAATGAGGTGACTTGTGAGTCTCCCGCTAAGCATGCAGGGGAGATACTGAAATTTCTGGGAAGGGAGGCCATTTGTCCAGATAGCCCAAGCTTGTCAGATGGGACCATTTTGTCAATGAATCACAACACAGACATACCCCGGTCACTTAGTGTGTCTCCTAGTTCCTATCCTGAACTACACACTGAAGTTCCACTTTCTGTCTTAATTTTAGGCCTCCTTGTTGTTTTTATCCTATCTGTCTGTTTTGGGGCCGGTTTGTTTGTCTTTGTCCTGAAACGTCGAAAGGGAGTGCCAAGTGTTCCCAGGAGTGCCAACAACTTAGATGTAAGTTCCTTTCAATTACAGTATGGGTCTTACAACACCGAGACTCAAGATAAAACTGACGGCCATGTCTACAACTACATCCCCCCACCTGTGGGGCAGATGTGCCAGAACCCCATCTACATGCAGAAGGAAGGAGACCCAGTAGCCTATTACCGAAACCTGCAAGAGTTCAGCTATGGCAACCTGGAGGAGAAAAAAGAAGAGCCAGCCACACTTGCTTACACAATAAGTGCCACCGAGTTGCTGGAAAAGCAGGCCACACCAAGAGAGCCTGAGCTGCTCTATCAAAATATTGCTGAGCGAGTCAAGGAACTCCCCAGTGCAGGCCTAGTCCACTATAACTTTTGTACCTTACCTAAAAGGCAGTTCGCCCCTTCATATGAATCTCGACGCCAAAATCAAGACAGAATCAATAAAACCGTTTTATATGGAACTCCCAGAAAATGCTTTGTGGGGCAGTCAAAGCCCGACCATCCTTTACTGCAAGCTAAGCCGCAATCAGAACCAGACTACCTCGAAGTTCTGGAAAAACAAACTGCAATCAGTCAGCTGTGAAGGGAAATCACTTACAACCCTATGGCATCAAAGGATGCTGCTTGAAACTGTTGGAAGCACTGCATTTGCTTTCCTGTTTGTGTTCTCCCATTCCCTGTGTTTATAGGAGACTTTGGAAATGTTTGGGAGTTGGGGTGAAGCAATGGTATTGCTTTTGCTAGTTTTCCTTTAAATTATTTCTCTCTTGCTCTTCCCCCACTTTTTTTTCTTTCTCTTCTTAAGAATTATCAGTGGACATGAATATTTCTACAATGCATTTTTCATATATTTTTCTTATGGTTTTGTTTCTGTTTTCTTTTTTTCCAGTGTGGGAGTGGAAAGAGGAGATTATAGTGAATGAAGGAAGAATAGGCAAACTTTTCGAATGGAAATGAATAATTAGTGTATTTTGTAGAAGATCTCCAAAGATCTTTTGAGACTGTAACTTCTTTTGTAAATAATGATATATGGTATTTCCATCTTCATTTCCAAGCATTTCCAAGCATAGCCACTGGGCATCACTTCTCTGTGTTAAAGTGCCTTTGCACTTTAAGTACATTACTTAAATGTTGCTTTTAGCTTTGATACATTGAATATATTTTAATGTGTTGTATTTTTAAAATTGAAAACTGTAAAATAGAGCTATATGTCAGCTATATTAAGTCAACGTACAGTTTGCTTGAGTTATAGAAACCAGCCTGTCATCAAATGATTCTAGTTTAGGAATTTATAGATTTAACTGTAAAATATTTCCTTTCCTCTGGGTTTGTTTTAAGTAATTTTATTTAAGTCAACTAAGGGGATTTAACAGTGGACTAGAGGTTATAAGCCACCTCGGTTGGGATTAGTAATTCATTAATAAAATCTATTTAACCCAATATCAGAGTGAATTGAACAATTAATGCCCTTCCATAAATCATTATTTTACACTAACATGATCAGTGTTTTAGATTATTTTCCTAATTAAGAATACATTACACAACTTGTAATATATTTTTTCTGCATTAAATTAGATATTTTTATATATTTAAATGAAAGAGTCTGTATTTCTAACTTTTTAATTGAAATTAATATTTTTTCTGCCTATTGAAACATTTTCTACAAACACACACCAGTAGAGGCCGCCACACACCTCATTTAACAAAGACATATGAGCCATTAAATACCTTGAAGAAAGACTTCAAAGGTGAGATTAAAACTTCCCAAATAGATTCTCTGCAAATTCAAAGCAGCAGAGATAAAAATTTATACATTACTTTCTATCTTTTTTAGGATTAAAGGTTAGACTCAAAATTCTTCACAAGTTTCACATTTTATGACAAAGCAGCATTTTCCTCTTGGGTTTAATTGAAGCATTAACGGGGTGCTACAAAATCATGTACTATTTGCATCTCCAGATCAATTAATAGTTACCTAAATCATGACAGTAAGCATCTTTTCTCCGTCTGCCTTCTTTAGACATGTTTTACTTGAAAATTTCCTTGTCAGCTTGAGTAAGCCTTTCATTTTCATCTTAGCATTAATTGATTTTAACTAACCAAGTCTATATAACATTTATGAAGCCTTATTAGCTTGTAAATAATTTTTAAATGCAAACATTATTGTGTGATTTAGACAAACAGCCCTTCTTTACTACAAAAATAGTTTTGTTTTGTCTATTGTAAATCCTTATGCAACTGGGATGGTGATCTGCATATAAAGTAGTCCAGCTTTTCAATTCCTTATTAAAGCAAGCGATGGCGTCTGAAAGAAGCACACTGTTTCCTTTTCATAAATAGGTTACTGCACATAATAATCCTTTATTATCATGTGGAGATTGAAGTGGATCCTGATAACTTACTTTTAAAGCTTTAAAATGACTAATAGTATATTGTCTGTCACTGTTAACAACTCATGTGATGGGCTTTCAGTTAGAAATTACTTAAATCCAAATTATTTGGATTAATAATTATTGGTGCAACATAGTTTTCTAAACAATAGAAGATAATTGTGTATATATATAAATGTAGAAGAAATTCAGGAAAAATATACTTAATCTAAAATCTTCACATATTAATACCTACAGTGACAAGTTAACATGTTCATTTTTTTTCATTAGAGATCATGATTCCTATTTAAATCCATTAGACCAAAGTTGAAAATGGTGAGCTGAAATGGTCTACAAGAAAGTTTAATATACAGCAAATTTACATTTCATAGAAAAGGAGATAGAATATTGCACTAGTTGAACTCAAAGAGAGCTCCTTGAAACCACCTTAACTTTGAGTGAATTGTTTATATATAAAAGAGTTTTTAAAAATTATTTTGTGGTACAATGATAGAAAATACAGAGGTAGGTATTTTGGAAAGTTATTCTGAGGAGAAATTAGCATGCATTCTATTAATTTTTAGGCTTGAACCATATGACTAGAGCTATCATTGTCGTGACTCCACTTCAGTGTTCTTATTTTCCGCAAAGTAAAGCCACTCCTATAAAATGCTATTGTCCACAGAAAAATCCAGTCATTAATCTTAAAATAAGATTCACATTGAGTTCCATTAAAGAGGCCTACTGGAAGAACTCAAATTCATCAACTCCTTTGCTTAGTAATTATGGGTTAATTCTATATTCTCACACTTCTTAAGTACATACTTGATTTGCATTAGATTTTAAGATGAAATAATTTGAATGCAGTCCAGACTATTTCATTTAAAAGCATTATACACCATATACTTTGAAGCTTTCTGTTCTAATGAAATCATAAACACTTTAAGTTTTATTAATTTATTAGCATCCCCACTGACTATATTCTGTTTTGCTTTATTGGCTCAAGTGCTTTCAAACATGTTTTATTTTAGGATTTTTATTTTTATCTCCTCCAGCTGGATTTTACTATTTCCCTTTTACATCACATGCAGCTTGCAAGGGGTGTGAGCTACAGCACAGCAAAATGGTTCCAGTCCACAGAATGCCTTTCCCAGAGCCCTGCCTTGCCTGGAACAGATCTAGATGTCTGTATCTACATATGAAAAATGGTAATTCCCTTCAGTTCTAGCTCTTAATTAGTTGTTTCCACCTTTTCTCAGTATACCTCTGGCTAAATTTGTATGGAAATACTCAAAAGTACCATTTCTCAGACTGGACACCATTGCAGAGTCTAATTTGGTTGTGGAATTTAGTGAACCAGTGTGCCTTGTTAATTCCCTCCAGCATTTGGTGAGTAATGAGATGACCCTTCAATTTCCTCTTCTTTTTTCTCTCACCTATAAGGTGACTTAATCTTTCTAAATGATTCCATGTCATCAAGGGCTCAATATTTTATGGATTTTACAAAAAGTATGTAAAAGACAAGAGAGGTTCTGTCATTCCTCATTTTGATTGTGCACATTCCTGAAATATAGTGGACTATATACTAAAGAAAGCCTTTCAGAAAGTTCTTGCAACCCATTTGATTCTGCATTTATTCGTTCATTCAATAAATATTTCGAGGGCTTGCTTCATAGGTGCCAGACTCTATGCTGTGTTGAGAGGGCAGAGAAATACAGTAGACGGGGATCTCTACTGTCCTCACCCCATCCTCCTCACCCCAACTCCCATTGCTACAAATGCTTCCACCCCCACAACCCCTCTCCCACCTGTCACGGAGAGATCAGTGGAAATAAAAGAGAACTCTACCCGAATGACAATCACCTAAAGAGTGGGAACAGTAATGCAATGCAGGAGTTTGAGATTTTAATGATGTATCTGTGCAGTAAAGTATAAAACTGATATATCATAAATAGACTGGCTATAATGTAGCCACTACTAACATCTCTTTGGAGTTACACAGCTAAAAAGGAAAAAAAAAACACCAAATAAAATAAGACAAATTACTGCAGTATGGGGCCCAATTTTATGGCCTGAAGATAGCTACATACTTGTGCTAGCTAAAAATTTACTTTGTAAAGTTGACTACCAAGGTTGTAAATACAAAATCACAAACATACTTAAATTTTCTGGAATATTCATGTGTTAGAGGCAATATTTAGTTTATATTTCAGTGGCTTAAAAGGTATTGTTTTGGCTTAAGTGTCTTTTACTCATACAATAAGACACTTAATTGTGAAAGGGAAAATTAAGTACTGTATATAGGTGTACTTTGCTTCTCACAATGGTTGTGCAAAAAGTCCATGCATAAATTGAAGTTTTGTAAATCAAATTGTATTTTAAATGCATTAAGGAGGCTGCAATTTAGAGGAAACTTGTGAATCCTTTTATAAAGCAGAAGACCATTTTATAATACAAATAACCCCTCTCCAATTTTCTGTTTAGTATGTTTGGATTTTCAGCATCAACTTTACTTATATCTTTACCTATCATTATTAAAACAGAGGCCACATGCATAATAAGAGTGTGTTTTGCTAGTGCTGCTTGTGCTACCAGTTTTTTGGTTGCTAAGGGCTTATTCTGGAAAGTCTGCTGCAGATTTGTGTGAATTGAGCTATCAAGCGATTCTATGATGGCACAGTAGCATTCCTGAACAGTCCAAGTGGCCAACACACTTCAAGTCAATTGAACACAGGACTCTTCTGCTCAGCAGCATCTCCTCTCCCAGATATGACAGTGTCTCATTAAAGGATATAGTTATTCCTGTATTCACATTCTATAAAGTGCTTAGAGTCACAAGTTTTATAATAAATATACATTATTATGTAAACATTGAATTGCATGTGTGTTGGAATTTTTTAGCAGTATTTTAGCTTGAAAGTACTTGTAAAAATACTATTAGATTTACTTGCAAATAATTGTTCTCAAGTTATTGGAATAAATGGCAAATGAAACAAGCTCTTGTGTATATAGACTTATGTGCCAAATTGTGACATTGTTTCAGAAAATAGATGTCATATTTTGGGCTTTTAATAAGCAAAATGAAATATTGGAAATGTGATAAAATGATATTGTATTTTATTGGATAAATTGTTTACACAGTTATTTTATGCTGTAGCTAGTTTTCAGTTAATAAATAAATATTCACTATAAATGAACATTTGAATTAGTTATAAAAATTCTTTAGAATTTTAAATGGAATTAACAACAAAAATAGTGTGCCAACCATCTTCTTTATCTTGATATATACTGTTTAAATGCTTACCTATTAAGGTCTTTATGTGATTATAGTTTACATGTTTAGGGTAAATGAGCTTTTAAAATACATATACTAATACTTCTCCATAAATATCTGTTAGTATCATGCTCAAAAAATTAAAAGTAAACAATTACAAAGAAAGCAATTCAAATAGAGATGTCTCTCTAAGAATTGAAATGAAGTCCACTACCCCCTCCCTCTTCCCAGCACACATACACAGATACCACATAAGTGTGGCAGAATAGTTATGGTAACATATAGCCAAAGTCTAAAATTTATTATATGCAGGCAGGCCCAATTTTCAGTGATACTTTCTTCTGTCCATTGAACCCAAAGATCTCATTCTAGAGTTCAAAGTAGTTTTACTGCTGAGCTGTGAGATTGCCTTCTTACTGGCTTTTGGAGTTGTGAGAAAATGTACTCCCTGACAAGTCTGAATGGTGAATTCTTCCAGAGCTTATCATTTAGCTATTCCTATGGCTCTGTGTTTGGTTGACTTATTTCCTAAGTCTTCTGGATGGGAGATAGATTGTTTGTATTCAAGACCATATTAAATCATATTTCTGTCAGAACAAGGTTGTTTCATAAAGTCCTACATATACAATATAAAACCTACAGGTGATTCTTCCCAATAATGATCTCTAGGATCTGAGGATCTGATCTTAGTGTGGCTATAAATTTGTGAGGATAGTTGTATTGAGCCTCAGGTTCCCCATCTAGGAATAGTGTTGGATTGGCTGAACTAAATCAATACATCCCATTTCAGAACTCTGTGATTCCAAGCTACTTTAGGAATAGCTGTTACACAAAAACAAAGTATGACCTTGAGACAATTATTATTCAAGTCTGAAAATCATTCACACCTCATCTCCCTTCAGTTGTCTAGTTTAGACATACCCCTAATCTTATTTTATTTCTACAGGACTCAAATGAACCATTTATCTTGGGTTAATCTCTCCTCCTAAATTTGACTTTAAAAAGTTTAAATGGTTTTTCTTACTTTAGTATAAATCACAACATCTTGCTGCTTTTTTTAGGGGGGGTATACTGAGTTTTCCATTTATCTCTATTTCAAAGGAGTTGTCTTTTCTGTTGTTGAGTGAGGTTAGTTATTCTATTTGATGATTAAGCAAATTAAATTATGAATCTATCTAGAAAGACCACATTAGCACATTTCAGGGAAAATAGCATTTTTCCCATTTTGTTGTTCACCACCCTATCCTTTTAGTAAATACTGCCAAGTTTCTTATCATCAGGGAAAGTGATGGACACTTGGACAAATCAGTTGAGCCTCAGAAATTCAATGATTCATTCCAGTGAGCAAAGCTCTTAGCTGAAAGTGGTATTTGGCCTCTTTCTGATCATAAATTTCAGCCATAGTTTTATTGCTGAGCCAATGTCTCTATCTGGTCAAATAGATTTTAACTGGAAACAGAGAAATAAAGCCCTCAATCTTCTAATATTCAGCCTACGTGATCTTTTGCTAGAGTAAAAAGAGGAAAAGCATACATTCAAAAAGTTTCTCTGTTTTCCAGAGGTTTCTGAGGGGCTTATTAAAAGCATTAGTGAATGAAAGAAAAACCCAGCAACTCTTTGCTAAATGCGTACTTCTGTCATGTTACAGAAAGCTATGAAAAAAGAAATATGGGTTATCCTTGTCCACACCACCATCTTAAAAAGTAAATTTAAAGGTGCCATTTGGGATTCTAAAGACTTATAGCATTATTATATTTTAAATGTTGAACTTGAAAGTTTGGAACCAAATATATTTTATTTATTAAAGTTGATCTCTAAAATGCAAGTACATCGTATGTAATAATCTGGATAATTTGGATGAGTGTTTAATTGGAGGAATCTCATTAATTTCAAACTGAATTTATTCATATTTTGTTTTGTATGAGTTCATCACAAAGTTATTGGGTTCTACTATGCAAACAACTCAACTGTGAAAATTTAAGAATAAGCTAATTATTCAGTTCTTACAGACTAAAATGAGAGGATCTGCCCATGTTGATGTTTTTCAATCAGATTTTCTGTCTAGAACAAAATCAAATATCCAAGCACGGATATTTGTACAACGACAAAATTAAATCTTAGGAAGGAAGGGGTACTTTCTCAAAGGATCTATTAATATAGAGCCAGGAAATAGGGAGTTTTACAAACTCTTCTTGCTTTGCCATGCCAAAAGAATCCTTTCCCAAGCCTAATCCCTACAAGAAGGCAGATATTTTCCCCATGTAAGACTGAATTTTACCAGATTCCATCTTTCTTTGTTCTTAAGTCATACCAATTCCTTCTTATTTGCTGACTTAGGAGGAACTGGGGACAGTGGGAGGATCATTCAACAGAGGACACAGAGACCTAGGATTTAGCCTCCATGCTTCTGCTGATGCTACTGGACCAGATCTTCCCTTCTCTGAGAGTCATTTGCCTCATTTGAAGTTAGATTTAGAAGTTAATTGGCTTAAGAAATTAATTCTCAAGAAATTAATTGGCTTAAAAACAAGTTCATTACTAGGGAAAACTAGAATCCACTTTAATTCATTAAAATAGTAAATCATTCTCAAAGTTGTCTTTTTTTGTTTTTTGCGGTACCGGGGATTGAACCCAGGGGTGTTCCACCTCCGCGCTACACCCCGGCCCTATTTTTTTATACTTTATTTTTGAAACCGGGTCTCATGAAGTTGCAGAGGGCCTCACTAAGTAGAGAGAGAGAGAGACAGGGAGAGAGAGAGAGAGAGAGCGAGCGAGCTGAGGCTGGCCGCGAACCCGGATCCTCCGGTCTCCGCCTCCCAAAGTACTGGGATTACAAGCATGTGCCACCACGCCTGACTGAAACATTATCTTTAATAACAAATTATTTTCGAAAAACCTCACACCTGTTCTGTGACACACCAGTGAAAACATTTGGGCTAGAAGTTCTAGTGTTCCTTTTGGCTTAAAAAAAACCATGATTTTCTTTCCCTCATCTTTATTTCAGCTCTTAAACATTATAATTGTATAAATTCATTTACACAAAAAGTATGAGTAATTTCTGGTTGTCCTTATGTGGCAACAGATTGTCCCTAAAAATACAATTTATGGAGTGCTCACTGTGTGCTGAACACTTGAGCAGATGCTGTGCACATCTAAAACAAATCCACAAGTGTTCCTGAAGGCCAAGTGTGTGCACAGCACTGAGGAAAGATGCTGAGGAAAAATAGAAAACTCATTAGCTACCAAATCTGCTTCCAGGACCTCCTGTATGCTGGAGAGAGTACAGATAATACACTTAAAATAAGACATGGTGCCTGCCCTCAGGGAATTTATAACCAAATTGAGAAGATGAGCCATTTATCCTTGAAAGTGATATGGGAGGTCAGGAATAGAAAAATGATCAATAGGTAGTAGACTGGCATTATCTGAGAAGCCTGCTTGGAACAGGCAGGACACAAAAAAGAACCTGGAATTGGAGAAAGGCCTGGGGAATCAGCAAACTTGAAAATGTAAAGATACTAATAAGCATACATAGAACAGTGATGTGAAAGGCATGACAGTCTTAATTTACCTTTTGATGATTCTGAAAGCCAGAATAAGAAATTTGGATGTGATTCCATAAATCATGGAAGAATTTTCAAGCAAAACAAACATTACAGAACTATTAATATTTGTATAAGGTCTTACAAAGTATTTCACATGCATTCTAATATTAATCCTTATAATCACTACTTGAAATTGTTATATCTATGTTCAATGAGGAAACTGAGGTTTAGGGAGTTCTGGTACTGGCCCCCATGACCCAATGCCTATGGGGAAAGGCCAACTTGCTCATCAAGAGTCAACACAGAGAAGTGTTGAAGAGCAGGCCCTCTGGAGCCTGCATGCCAGGATTTGAAATCCACCTCTCCCACTCATCAGCTGTGAGACCTTAAGAAATTCATTTAACTTCTCTGGGCCTCTGTTTCCTCCTCTGAAACAAAGTGACAATGATCATCTTTACCTTACACAGTGGTTATGTGAGGCCATAAGTTAATATTTGAAAAATAAAATACATTTGATATACAAAACAAAAAGTGATGAAAGTGTCATTTAAAACCAATTCTAAGGTTCAACTCATGTCCTATATACTCCCTACTGGGCCTCACTGGAAAAACAAAGAAGCAATGAGCCATTTGGCAGAAAGAGTGATCGGAGCATTTGGGCAGAGAGGAAACTGAGGTCCAGGAAGCTGCTAAGGTAAGTCAGGATTAAGGAAGTGAGCCCCTATGATTGGGGAAATGAAGAGAAAATGAAGCCGGGGGACCCTCTTCCTATGTTCAACCATAGTCTGAAGTTTGACCATATTAATCTGAAGAGTACAGATTAATCTTTTAGAGATCCATATTTAGTAACATGTCCACCTTTGACACCAGAAGATCCTTCGCATAATGTTATTAATATTTTCAAAGAAAAAGGCATAAGGCAAAGCAGGCAAAGAAAAACAGGATTGTTTTCTTCATGCATTCTAAAGGGAGAGAATGTTGAAGAGCTTATGAGAGAAGTGTCCTGAAACCACATGGAGAGGAATTTCAGGATTACCTGAGATTCACATAGGCCATCTGTATCTTAAATATGTGCAGGACCAACTTCATGAGCATTCAACCTGTGCAGCTGCACAGGGGCTCAAGCTCAGAAGTGTCCTGCACTCAGTTTTTATGCTCTGCTGCTCAAATGGTTCTTGAAATTATGACTCACTTTTGAACAAGAGACCCTGAGTTTTCTTTTTACACTGGGCATCCAAAGTTATGTAATCCTTCTTGGGTATATGGCACCGGTGACTTGACTAACTTGCCATACATTCCTCCTGCCTAAGGCAGATCAGTTTCTAGTAGGTTTCTAGTAGGGCCACAGTTTTATGATTATGTAAGAACCTCTCGTTTTTTTCTGACCACATGTGTCTTGATGCATTGCTTTCTCATACAGGGTCTTGAACAGAATGGAAGTGTGGGTGCTTCTCCTTTTATGTACTTTTAATTTACATCTTACACATCTTTTTAGTGAATTCAGAATGTGTGTATGTGTGTGTATATACAGGTATGTTTAAGAAAAATAAAACCATACAGTGCTAAAGTTGTGTGAGTAGGGGTTTGTCCTATCCCCGTTCTGTGCACAGCCTGTTGTTATTTCCACGGTGTATTGCTGGTACAAGCAGTCAGATGATTTTACAATGTAAGAAGAGCAATTTGATTTTTTAGGACAGGTAAAAAATGGCTTGGTATTATTTAGGTATGCTTCATAAGAAAGAAACTATGCACCTTTAAAAACTCTCCACTTCTATCATCTAAGCTGTGGCCACAAGAATAACTTCCAGTGGGGCCATTTCACTCATCAGAACTTCCCTAGAAAGAAAGGAAAAAGAAAGGAGCAGAATTTCCTTCATTTGAAGAAATAGAAGCATTTTGAAGAGAAGGGAACTTGGAAAAGTTGACATATAAGTTTGAGCAGGGGTGGAAATGATGAAATCCTGATTCACAGGATCAGGATATTTCTATTATATCCCATTGCATAATTATAAATGAAATTGTTTCAAAAAGGCTTTGAGGATTTCTATTATAAATGGCACCTGGATAAATTTTCATAGTTATTCATAGCAAAACTCCTTAAATAGTAAATCAGAAAGGTCACATCATGACAGCATTGTTACAAGCAAAAACTCCCCCAACCCCCATGAAATGATTTCTATCAAACATTTGTCAGGCACATAGGAGGAGCTCAGAGGCAAACCTCACAGCTGCCCTTGAAGCCTGGAGCATTAGGAATCCAGAGACACTGGACCACATGTCAATCTTCTGTTTATATCTGACCCACAAACCACGGGTCTTACTTAGAATGCAAATTAATTAGTTGTAAGGAAAACATTGACTTTGACTGATGTATTTAGTCTTTCTGACCTGAAAACATATCAGTTATTGAAGAGCTGTACAGGCACTGGTGTGACTTAGGAAGTTCAGACTGTATGTTGGGCTCAACACTTAGGGCTTACATTCATTTTTTAAAATAAAAACACTGAACACAATGCCTATTGATTTCTTAGCCTGACAAAAATCCCTATAGTGGCAAATAATGTAGAGGCCCCTATCCTGGCTGAGTTGCTCCCTCAAGCATGGAAGGGTGGATTCAGGCACCAGAAGTTTTTCTCATCCTGCTCTGGGCCTGGTCAGATGGCTGCAGATTCAGAAAGCTTTGCTCTGCAACTGCAAAAGTTGCTGAATCACAGTAAAGAGCTAGCCTATGACTTATGAAACTTTTAGCATTATATGTTTCACTTTTTCCTAATAGCCCTAGTATTATTGAAATGCATGCATGATTGCTACAGCCAAACCAAATAATGATTATGGAACTAAACTTTAAAAAGCTGATTTGGTAAATAAGTACCCAGGTCTCTGGCTTCTAAAATAAACAAATTAAAAATTATATTCATTTATTTTTGGCTATCGCCAGAATTCGTAGATTAAAAACTGCTGCATGCCTTTTAAAAAAATAACATGCCAAATGTAGTGGTGCATGTCTGTAATCCCAGTACTTGGGAGGCTGAGACAAGAGGCTCACAGGTTCAAAGACAACCTCGACAACTCAGGGAAACCATTTCAAAATAAAAAATAGAAAGGGCTGGGAATGTAGCTCGGAGGTAGATTGCCCCTGGGTTCAATTCCCAGTACCAAAATCACCACTACAACCAACACCACCACCACCAACAACAATAATAATAATTTTATAAAACAAACACGTTTGATATTGCCAAAGGATATTTTTTCTATAAGGAGCAATGACATCAAAGTCTCCCTGAATCTGTCATCTACATTGGATAAAACTGGTTCTAAGACCAGATGTGATTTAAAAATTCATGATTCTATCTCTTACTTTAAAATTTGTGCCTTGAAGCCTGGTGTAGAGGTACATGCCTGCAATCCCAGATGCTCAGGAGACTGAGGCAGTAGGATAGTAAGTTCTAGGCCAGCCTGCACAACTTAACAAGAGCCTGTCTCAATATAAAAAAATTAACAATGGTTGAGGATATAGCTTAGTGGTAGAGTGTATACCTAGTATGTTCAAGACCCTGGGTTCAATCCCCAGTACCGCAAAAAAAAGTTGTGCTATAATTCAAATTATACTAAATAAAATCTGTGTATTAAATTTTAGATGAAGAAATTTTCAATTTTGTAAATTAACAAAAAGACTTTTTACCTACAGCCAGCAATTTAGGTTTTTTTTTTTTTCATGTCAGATGGATAAGATGCTGATGCTGTAACAAGTTTTGGGGGAGGCACATCTCATACAGTGATGTAAAAACCTAATCATAGTGATTAAGAATAAGAAAAGGATCTAGCAATTTGGTTTTTAAACCATGCTAGCAAGCATGAGATACTTGCAAATATCACCTGATCTTCATAAATGTATGAAAATTAAGAACAATTAATATGAAAATATATTTATTTTCACTTTTTAGAGAAGACTAGAAATCTGGATGAAAGAATTTGATATTATTTTCTATGGCAAACACTATCAAGAACAGGTGGGAGAAGGGTATTAAAATATGTGCTATCACCTTATTATCCCAAGGGACAAAGAAAATAACTTTTCACTTCTAGCTATTATGCAACAAACTTTTTTCAACATTCTTATTCATAATGTTTTCTGGAGTGTAATGTTTGTCTTTAAAAGGTTTGAGTTAGCTGAGCATGGTGGCGCCCGCTTGTAATCCCAGTACTTGGGAGACTGAGACAGGAGGATCTGGGTTCGCGGCCAGCCTCAGCTACTTAGTGAGGGCCTCCACAACTTAGTGAAACCCTGTTTCAAAATAAAGAATAAAAAGATAGAGCTGGGGTGTAGCTTGGAGGTAGAATGCCCCTGGGTTCAATCCCCAGCACTGCAAAAAAAGGTTTAAATTAATGCCCACACATGCCTACTTAAAAATACTTTCCCATTTATTGCATTTCCTTTTCCCAGACCTCTGTTAAACTTGAGGCCTCATTATACTATATGGAAATAAAGAGATTCCCAAATGGAAAAGGACTGTTTTGAATGCTGACTAATGTCCATAGCAGAGGGAAATAATTAACTCATTAACTCATTCATTCATTCATGTAACAAACATTTAATAAACACTATGCAAAACTCTAGCTCTAATCCTCATGGAGTTCACAATCAAGTGGTGCAGAAAATCATGCATAAAACGAATGCTAATGTGAAGTTGTAAATGCCCTGAAAGAAGGATATACTGAGTGCAGTGAGAATAGAGAGGCAGCCACTAGCTCACTTTAAGTAAGAAGACCTGGTGGAAGTTGCACTAGCGCTATACCTGGGGGGGTAGTATTGTATTGGCTAGAAAAGTTGGAAAAGGGAACAGCAGATTTAAAAGTGAAGACCTGTGCAAGAGTAGAGAATGTTTTGGTTGTGGTGACACATGTGGTGTAATTCCAACCTAGGGTGTAAGGGGAGGGTGGCCAGGATGAGACTGATGTGGTGGGCTGCAGGCAAACCATGAAGGGCCTTGACTGTCAAACGGGAACACAATGTGGCTTTGAACACCGTGGTAGCATGATCAAGTCTGTATTTAGAAAAATCCTTTTAGTGCTTTGGATAATGGATTAGGGTAGGAAGAACCCAGAGGTATAAAGAAGTATTTAGAAATTAGAACAGGAACTGGAACAGCTGAAACTAGGTTATGGGAAAGGGAGGTAAGGAATTAGAGAACCTATTATTAGTCTTTGCAACATGAGACAAAGGAAGGGGATAAATCCTTCTAGAATCATGTATGCTTCTATCATAGGATGCCCAACATGTATTTAACTAATGTTTTGTATAATTAACAAGAGCTTGTCATGAAGAGTATTTATTGAATCCATATCCCCATTTATGTGGAATTCCAAAGTACCTATGATAAATATAAATATTTTACTTCTTCCTATGCACTTATGGCTTTTGTAGATAAGTATGTTTCTCCATAAAATGACTACTTATAACAGAAACATCTACAAATGTCCTAACTAATAAATGTGCTAACAGTTGCTCCATACAATGACCATTCTTTAGTATGGACATATACTTGGTGACCCTATAAGAACATAAATTCTACATGGAATATAAAAATACTATAACACACAAATCTATTGTAAAATAGATTATTTTTAGGGAAAGGTCAATATAATTTGGATGTCAGGAATGTCTTACACACAATAGTCAGAAAGCATTTAAGTAGATATTTATAATTTAGTTATAACTCACATTTGATTCCTTCTTAATTTTGTTACTTAAAGGGACTTATGAATATTATATCAAAAGGGGCTTTCCTAAAACCTCTAGGTCTATTATTAAATGGTATCTATAATATATTAGTTATGCTATCAAACCAGTGTTCAAGTACCAACACCTTGCCAAGCACTAGAATCCTATGTGAATGAGGCAGACAGGCTGGTGACCCTTGTAAATGTCAGAGAGGTCATCAAAAACATTGCCTAGGAATATGTTCTTTTTAGTTTGGTTTGGAATCACAGCCACACAGCTCTCCAAAGAACTGGTGCCATAATCACTCATTCATTACTTCATTCATTCATTCAACTGGTACTTATTGTGTACCTCCTTTCTGCTGGGAATTCTG
>PVJS01041947.1:0-17729 GCA_004027185.1 Glis glis
AAAAAAAAAAAAAAAAAAAATCAAATGTGAGCCGGGCGTGGTGGCGCACGCTTGTAATCCCAGTACTTGGGAGGCGGAGACCAGAGGATCCGGGTTCGTGGCCAGCCTCAGCTACTTAATGAGGCCCTCCGCAACTTTGTGAGACCCGGTTTCAAAACAAAATATAAAAAATAGGGCCGGGGGTGTAGCTCGGAGGTAAAACACCACTGGGTTCAATCCCCGGTACCGCCAAAAATTACTACCCCCAATTAGCAATTTAGGTATAGGTAGATCTCTGTGTTAATGGTTATTTGGAAATTAATTTATTTGATTAAAAATTCAAATGGTTTTAACCAGTTTGGGGTGTGGTTTTTCCACCAATGAGTTTAGATTAACCACTGATCATTAATGGAACTGTAATCTTATATTTAATTCTCATAATTACAAATATGCTAAAATATCAGGACATTTAATTAACTAAGAAGATCATTTGGAGTAAGAGGAGTTTGTGAAAGAAATGCAGGCTTATTTGGAAATAAGCATATAGTAAATCCTAGGCCACAGCTCTATTTCTAATCAGTGGGCTTCATACTCTCAGGAACGGCAGGAAGTAAGTTGTTGAGTTGTTAAGAAAGAAGATAATGAATTTGTATATTCAGTAAGTAGCTTCTGAAGGAAGATATATTTCATATATGTACATTATTACTATTTTTCACATTTGTGAAGGTGTTCTGATTAAAAAATAGAAATCATTTTAAAGTGTCATTTAAATCATTCATTGTTTCAGAGAGCAATAGTGAAAGTGACATTATGTTTTTGATGTTCAAAGGGGGCTCTTACAATTCAGGGAATTATCCTTGGATAATATTTTGCTTTCTCTAGTCTGTTGATTAAATTATGATATGTGATCATGTATGACTGATAATGTGAGGCACTTTGGAGATGGTGCTATTTTGCAATTACTAAGAGTTGTGCTTTGAGTTTTTTACTGACTTCATTTTCTATATAAGCAGAGCTATTTATAGATTGTTCTTTAGATTCTGAACTTTTTTGGGGAAAAGAATAGTTATAAATCACTTGTATTTCTAGGAAAGTCAGAGAGCTTATACCAAAATGTTGAATGAATGAAAAAATTTGTGTGTACATTTATGCTTCAAAACTAAAACAGTCCTAAAATTAGCTTTTCTTTTTTTTGATGCAGTGTACCTAGGCTTACCTCGCTTGTTAGGAATGAGTGATTTCTTTTAGTCCTAAACCATTGGAATTGGCTTGTGTGAAACGATACAGAGGTCTCTTGAACAGCCAGGGCTTTGGGAGCCACCATGGTCCTGAAGGCTCTGAGTGTTCAGGTCGGACTTCAGAGGGGCAAGAAGTTATAAGGAGTGTGGTGTTAAACTTTTAAAAGTGTACACCTCTTCATGTTTGAGGATGTGCCCCATTTCTGTCTGTATCACTAGTTGCTTCTTATTGAGGTCTGTTCTCCGACATTCTTGAGAACATCTTTACTACTCAAACCAGCAGTGCTGGCGCTGTTGGGTGCTTTTCAGAAATGCAGTGTCTCAGGCCTTACTCTAGGCCCACTGAAGAAAAATCTTTTTTGGGGGGTCAGTGTTGGGGGTGCAACTCAGGCTTTTTACACATATGAGGCAAGTGCTCTACCAATTGGCTACACCTCCAACCTCAGAATCTTTATTTTAACGAGATCTCTAGAAAATTCATATGTTCATTATAGTTTGAGAGTCACCACTCTAGAATAAATTCTCAAACTTTTTCTTATCCTTGAAAACGTATTCAAGACTGAAGATGTTTTAAAAAGAAATCCTAAAACTATTTTTAACTGTTCTTTTAGTGGTTCATTTAGATTTTGTGAAGAAAGATAAAAAAGCAGCCATTTTTGTAGTGA
This sequence comes from Glis glis, assembly GCA_004027185.1. NCBI lineage: Eukaryota > Metazoa > Chordata > Mammalia > Rodentia > Gliridae > Glis > Glis glis. The sequence goes on from PVJS01041947.1 coordinate 1,883, forward strand.
TTAGTGATTAAAATAGACATTGTATTTATTAGAGAGAGGAAGGAAAAAAGTTACGGGCTCTGCTGAATATTTTCCCACAGGAAGCAGGGATTGGGAATTGTGGTATACAACATCCACTTCATAGGAGGTGGAGCAGAAAAGCTGGTTATCAATAAGACATGGCATTTTTAAATGCTTCCATTTCATAATAACCAGCCAGGTGAGATTGGCTACCCTATCAAAAGTAGAGGATCAGCGAGGGAATTCCCCCTTCCTTTTATCATTGCCGTCTCAGGGTCTAAGTAAGGACTTTGGAAGGGAAGTGGGGTTGTTGCTTTTCTTTACTTTGCAGAAAATTTTAGTAAATAAACTTTCCCATAAAATTTTGTTTGCTTCTCTTATTTCCTGATCATCTATTTAACTTCCCTCTAATTTAGCCTCTACTTTTATTTAGCTCATCACCAACAGTTGTTTTTAGCTGACTAGATCTTTCTACAGTCAGGCCTCAGCTCTCTTTTGCATTGTAATTGCTTGGAGTTCGTGTTCTTCTTGTAGACCAAATGATTCTTAGGGTAGTTGTGTTTCCCGCCCACAGAAAATGTGTCAGTGTCTGGAGATATTTTCAGTTGTCAAAACTGGGGTGATGGCACTATTGGTATTTAGCGAGAGGACAGGGACGCCACTAAACATCCTGCAGTGTACAGGGTGGCACCCACAACAAAGTACTGCAGAGTGTTACATAGGGGGTTTTACTTTTGTTTCAGAGTTTACTCTGGCTATTTATTGGAAAAAAACTTACGTCTATAATGATAACATGTTTGGAGATCTCCTCTACTTAAGAGGAAAGGCAGTAGACTAGTTATAGATTTTGGGCATGGGATGGAGGGAAAGAAGTAATGAATTCCTCTTTGGAAAAATAAGAAACATAATTATATAATTGGAGATATTGGGGAGGTAGGATGATACATTTAGTGTATTTAAAACCTTTCTGTGTTGCTTAATGTACTGCTATGTAGAAATAAATTGCATTGACTCTAATAACTGGGTCAAAAAGTGAGTCTTAATTTGTGAAGAATCTGAATTATAATAGACCAATAGAATCAGTAATTTTCTTGCATTCAGATATGTGATTGGAATTTAAATGTCTCCTAAGTCCTGTTTGGTAGATTGTGATTTTTCTTTGATGTCTTGAACTTTTGTGGTAGCATTAGGATAATCTTTGGCCCAGGAATTTTCTAAAATACAAGCAAATGCTTAATTAAGGTTGTTATTCTTACTATATGTCAAAACCTGATAGCTATTTCCTTGAACATAAAAATGTATGAGTTTAACCTTACACTTTTCCCAAGGAGTTGTTACTAGAAATAACTTGCTTTAAAATTGTTTTACTTAAAATGTGGTTCTGTGGCATGAACCGTGAAGTTCTTTCTGATCTAGACATTAGAGGGTAACTGGATTGGCTTCACATTGCATAAAGGTGGAAAAGGTGGAACTATTTTAGTCTCATAAAACTCTGTCCACTATTATAATTATTGGGTAGGTAGGTAATCTAGTTGCTTTTCTTAATAGAAGTTTATTTTTGTCCTCAAGTCAAAAACAATATAGCAGAGGCTTTCTTATGCAGAGGAGAATTTAATTTGTATAGAATAATTTCCATGGTATTGTTTGCAAATTTTTTGAGACATAGAAATCAGATAATCAGATGTTTTTCTTCAGATTGGTTCTCTATACTAGAAGTAAAAAAATTTCCCTGGCTATGGTATCTTTTTTGGAAAAAACTTAATTTTAACTATTCAGTAGTCTTATTATACCTCATAACAACAATAAGTAAATGTAGATTTTGTTATTTTAGGTTTTAAAATAAATTCCTTCCCAAGCTTGTATCAGTGTATTCCCCGAAGGTGGGAAATACGTATGTATACATATATATGTATATTTTCTTTTTAAGATACAACTTAATGTCAGTTTTCTATAATTAAGAGAAAATGGGGGGCACTATCATCACGTAATTTTTATATATAAAAAAGCCCTGCTAACTGCTATTAATATGGTTTATTAACTTTATTATAATGTTAGCCAGTGAATTTATGATTTCGCTGGGCAAATCATCCATTCAATATCAGTCTTTTCTAATTACTGAGATTTAAAAGGCCAATGAAATTTCTGTTAAGTTTTTATTTGTTATTTTTTTAGCCTGAAATTATTTTTTTTTTGAATACTTAGGTTGAATACCCACTTAAGATAGAGTGACTGACTCCTTGTATTCTTGACCTTTTGTGCATAACATTAAAATAATTTTTTAAAAAGTCATTCCTTAGAAATCAGCTGCTTCCTTTAACTGGGGTAGTTCTTAGTAGAAAATAAGGTAGCAGGATGAGTTTGTGAAAAAGACACAGTTTGGAGAATATTTTTATCTGTATTTTGTGCCCTTGAAGCCATTTCTTCATATTACAGTGAGAATAGGTAAGTTCCAGTGGAAAAATTTTGCAAAGCATTTACTTTGCTGATAAGTTAATTTTTATTTATTAGTCTTATAAAATTAGATTATATTTCTCTAAAATATCTGTTGCCTTATATAATATCATTCAGCCTATTAGTACTGTGGGTTATTTTAGAGGTGTGGGGTGGGGGTGGGAGATGGTGGGCGGTGACAAGGACATTAGGTGGAGAGTGTCTTAGAAATTTTACTTGTTTCCTATCCCACCATGTCTGATATCTTCTATATGTTAGTTATATTAGTTTAGATTAGTATGGGGATGTTAGGAGTGGCCTGGTTTCTTTCCTTCTTTTTCCTAGCCAAGGAAGTATCGCCTGGGGATGCTGGAGGAGAGGCTAGTTCCGATGGGATCAAAGGCACGAAAAGCAAAGAACCCTATTGGCTGCCTTGCTGACAGGTGTAAATCAGGAGTACCCATCAATATGGTTTGGTGGAACAGAGTCACAGAAAACAATTTACAGGTAAAAATAATTTTTATTAGACATTTTTTGAAAGTGAATATCTTGGCTGCTTTCTGTGTCTGTGTGGGATGGTGGGTATGAAAAGATTGTTTGGCTTAGTTGATATACTTAGGAGATTTTTAAATTTTTTAGATCAAAGTAAGTGTAGTGGCCCATAAACTAAATTATTTTTGTTTGGTGGCCTTTTGAGCTTTCTCTGCCTGTAATATTTCCCTATTTTATTAAATTTATTTTTCCCTTTTTCTATTTTGTTAATGTGATTTCAGTTTTTTTTTTCTGTGTTGCTGGGGATCAAACCCTGTGCTCTACCAACTGAGCTACACCCTCAGGCCAAGTTAATTATTCTTAATGTGCAGAGTTATTTAGCATACTATATTAAAATTATATCCTGAAATTTATTATAGAAAGTTTCATTTGGAATCTGAACAATAAGAAGTTCCATATGTTGCCTTTTGTACATTTTTAGTAGGAAATAAAAATTGTATGTAAACAAATTTGTCAACTGACTTCAGTAGTATGTTCTTATAGGGTTGTTACATATACGTTTCAGTCTGACTCCACTTAAGAATACAAAATAATGAAAGTGAATTTTTACAACTCAAGGAATAGCTTGTATATGAGACTTTGAAGTACTCATAAAATAATTTATATTATATTTTAATTTGGATTATAATTATTTTCATTTAAAAATTGATAATTGTATAATATGGATAGTTCAGTTAATCAGAATTTCTACTTAGTTAGAGGTAGGATAGTTTTCCTCCCAAACTTTGTGTGAATTAGTTAAATATATTCCTAGTCAAACCCTAGACTCCCACATGTACATAGTATAAACAAGGAAGATATAACAAAGTAAATAACTTGGTTTTATTTCTGTCTCCAAACTTATTAAAAGGTCCACAATATTTTGTTCTGTTTATTTTATTTTGGCACTGGGGATTGAACCCAGGGGCATTCCACCTCCAAGCTACCCCCCCAGCCCTATTTTTTATTCTTTATTTTGAAACAGGGTCTCACTAAGTTGCGGAGGGCCTCACTAAGTAGCTGAGGCTGGCCGCGAACCTGGATCCTCCAGTCTCAGCCTCCCAAGTACTGGGATTACAAGCGTGCGTGGCGCCACCATGCCCGGCTTGTTCTGTTTAATATTAACACAGTAACAATGTCTGTATTGCCTTGGGCATAGGAATAAAGAAATTATTCAAAAAATATTGCAAAATGTGGTGTTTTTGCCAACTGAAATTTGGAGGTGTTTGTTTAAAGATAAGGGAGGGGGACCAGGGAATTCCACATAATCATGTGCACTAAAAATTTAATAATTTCATGGGATGTTTTGGCTATGTTAATTATGAATAGCAATGTAGTATTAACTGAATTTTTCTTGTCTTTGAGATCAGTAGGAGAAAGATTTGATATGGTTTATTAGAAAGAAGGTTTTAGAAAGGAAATCTGAAAATAAATTGGGCCACAATTATATAAGAACAGATACAAGTTGAACTAGGGCTCCGAGCCTGCCCCATCCCAGTGGCAGTTCTGGAGTACTTCTCTTTAGTATAGCTTGAAAATCATTTGGTTAGTGTAAGTGTGATACTGGAGTTTTGTTTTCTTTTTAACCGAAATAGTTAAATATTTACATTAATCTGTGTGAAAGATTGAATTGGTGTCATCTAAACCTGAGGCTTCAGATACTACTGTTATTTTATGCTTCAAATAGTTTTTTCCCTGTAAGGATATAAGGAATGTTATACCCCAATTTAAAGTTTTATAAGCTCTAAAATGCCTCCTCACATTGTGAGTCAGATGTTGAAGTATTGAAAAAAATCCATCAAGTCTTCATTGTTGTCTTTGTGGATTCTTAAACAGGGGACCTGGAATAGTTTATTCAGAGCAAAGAGTATGTCACTATACTATATATTTTTTTCTTTCTTTTTTTTTTCTTTGCGGTACTGGGGATTGAACCCAGGGGCATTCTACCTCTGAGCTACACCCCCAGCCCTATTTTATTCTTTATTTTGAGACAGGGTTTCACTACGTTGTGGAGGGCCTTGCAAGTTGCTGAGGCTGGCCTCAAACCTGTGATCCTCCTGTCTCAACCTCCCAAGTATTGGGATTACAAGTGTGCGCCATCCACCACGCCCGGCTTATATATTTTTTTTTCTATTGGAGTTTTTATCTGTTATAGAAGAAAAATAATTTATATGAGTCAATCTCATATCTTGATTTTGGCTTTGATGCTTACCTTTTAAAATATTGTTTTATATTTTTGACATATAAAAATTTAAAGAATTGTATTGCCAGATATAAATTGGTCTTTTCTGTTTCATTTGTTTCCTTTAAAGTGGAAGGTTTCTCAATTGTAAGGACAGAGAAATATTCATGTTTCATTTTCATAATTATAGCTATGTTTCTTAAATTGTTATATTGTGCCAGGCCCTATGCTAAGCTTATCTTTTGGTCTTCCTACATGGCATAAATATTATGGTTAAATGAAAAAGCATCTTCAGAGAAGCTGAGTAACATTGAGCAATTAGTAGAGGAGCAGATACTTGAATTGACATTCGTCAGGGTCAAAAATCTCTTCATTTCTCTTGCTCTAATTTTCTATAATAATTGGTTTATTTAGTTGCTTAGGGCAACTTTCTTCCAACTTCTGTAGTGCAGCTTTTTGACCTCTGAGCTACACCCCCCAGTTCTATTTTGTTTTTATTTTTTTAAACTTTGAAACAGGGTCTTGATAAGTTGCTGAGGCTTCACTAAGTTGCTGAGGCTGGCCTCAAACCTGCAATTCTCCTGTCTCAGCCTCCCAAGTACTGGGATTATAGGTGTGTGCTACCGTGCCGGGCAGGGCATCTTATTTTGAAGATGAGAATGCCTTTGTGGTTTTCTAGACTTGAGCTGTAACTTAAGACTAACTGCAGCATTTGAAAGGCCAGTTCTTTTTCCTTGTGATTCATCTTTTTCTCAGTGACCTTTAACTACCTTTCTTTCTGGAACTTTAAACATTTCTTTACATTGATTTCTTAATCTTGACCTAACACCTTGGCCTTTTTCCACTTCTGAAAACAAAAGAAAACTGATCAACAACAAAAAATGAGCAATAAAATTTCTGAGTTTTGAACTCAGTGGTGCAACATAATAATTCACACTGCATTTATTCTCTTCATTGGTAGATTTCTTAAGAGGCCCATGATTCCCAATCTTTTACTGCTTAGTAATCTTGTAACTTTTTTTTCTGCCAAGAATCTTATGATGTGAAACAGCCCAACAATGTAACATTTATCAAATAATGGTTTATGTTTTCCTTTAAGAATATATGTGTTTGGAGTGGCTAATAAGAGTATCAAAGAAACATGATATTTTCCTTAGTCTTCTGTAGCTTTGTAGAGGGTAACTTTATTCTTCATATGGCTGTCTAAAATACTGACTAAATCATCTAGTCTCTATTCCTAAGTATGTGAAAACTCACAGAGAGTTTCTAGTCACCCCCACCCCACCCCATGCTGGGGGTGAAACCAAGGGCCTTACACATGTGAGGCAAGCACTTCACCACCAAGCTATGTCCTCCAGCCCTTCTCTCATTTCTTTACCACTCATTTATTTCTTAAATGTTTGCAGTTTAGTGCCACCAAATCTTACTGAAACTGCTGTCAAAGTTTGCAGGAGGTCTTCATTACCACTTGCGGCAGTTTTATCCATTACTTAATACTGCTGGCCGTCTTTTTATTATTCAGACTCTTTCTTTGCACATTTAACTCTTTCATTTCTGGTTCCTTGTATGCTCCTTTTCTTCACTTGCTTGTTTTTTCTCGTATGTTGTCGGCCCCTGAGATTTTGTTAGGGCTGTCTTCTGAGTTCAAGATCCACATTTTTCATGCTTTCTGATGTTTTATGGTAATAGATCTATATCCCGCTATCAGAGCAAACCTGGCCTATTGAAAACTCAGTTTATTTTTCTGTTCTGCATATCTACTGCTTCTTTTATGTTCTAAATTCCTTCTTCAGTTAATAGCTTTGTCATCTTCCTACTTACTGAAGCTAAGCATCTTTGACTTCTTCCCGTATGTTTCCTACCTTTACCATTTCTTATGAGAGGCGAGCTTTTATGAGAGTTTATCTACCCTTTAATTGAAAGACAATACATCGGGTAATATACATTTGCTATTGTATTGAGACTTTATAATAACAATGACATTCCCATTTGACAAATAAGGAAATTGTGTTTACAGAGGTCTAATGTTAACAAGTGGTAGATCTGGAATTCTAGCCAAGATTTATTTAATTCTAAATCCTGAGATTTTCCTACCAAATTGTCTGCTTTAATCCCTATTTAAATTCTGCAGGATCTTCCTTTTCCCCCGATTTTTACAACTACTGACATAGTCTGTGCCTTACACATAAATATCTTCTGAATATTTTTTTCCAAATTCCTTTAGGATCTATGCTGTCCTACCTTTCTGGGTGCTGTCTCTCCCTGTCTGTGTACCTAGACTACATTCTAATCATGTGGGATCTTTCATATTGCATGTGGTAGCATGTAATATAAAATATACTGTTGGTTCTCTGTACCTTTGTTATCTCTGCTTCCTTGTTAACTGGGCCTGAAAAAAATAATTCCCTACCTTCCTAGTGAATCCTTGTTCAAACATCTGGGGATATATATTATAATGTTTATATATAATGTTATTATAATGTTTGTATATCACTGTTTCCACAGTACTTGATGTTTGACAGTTATTTCATTCTATTTTATATTGATTGATTTGTTTACCTGTTTGTCTACTGTATTATAAATATTTAAGACTAGCCTTGTCTTTATTATCTTTACTCTTAAGGTATTTTGCTTATTTCAAAATGCCACTTTAATTTTATTGAGTAATATGTATAATTTTGTGTTTATTCTAAGACATTTTATATTTAAAAAAGGATAATAGGTTTTGTGGGTCTTACAGCTACCATATGCTACCACTTCTTGTTAGTTTTAGTGTCATGACTGATTTAGAATGTAAGATGGTGATTTCTTTCTAAATGTTAGACCTTTTCCATTTTTTTAAACTAAAAATTTAATATTATCCAAGTGTTCTTGATATTTTTCAATCTTTTGAGCCTGGTAGAAGTCTTAATTACTTCTCAACACTGTTTAGTGACAAAGCTTCTCTGTTTTGTGTTTTTCTCATGATCTCAACCCAGACACCAAACAGAAGATCACCTTTATTTCACCTAAGTGCAAATTCACTTTGATCTGTCCTTTAGTTTCTGCCTAAGATGATTATCTATCCCTGTGCCCAACCAATTTGTTCTATGATTACACAGTTCAGGTGTCATTGCTGGGGGCTGAACTGTTTTAGCATCTACCCTACACTGTTGTGAGGATTCACATTTGCAAGCGTACAACAGATACTGAATGTTCATTTTACCAGTGTTACCATATCTTCTGTCTCGGTCAACATTCTCACTGCTGTAATCCAAGACAACTGACCACACAACTTAGAGGAAGGGAGATTTATTTGCTTATAGCTTTTGGAGATTCCAGAGTTGAGTCCATGTCAGGCCAGGTCTGTGGAGCTCAGGGCATGGTGGTGGGAAGCAAGGTGGGGGAGAGAGGAAAGGGTGGGAGAGAGAGACAGTGAGAGAGTATGTGTGTGTGTGTGTGTGTGTGTGTGTGTAAAGGTCTGCTCTCACATCATAGAGACTGGAAACAGCAGAGACCTTTTATAATCCCTAAAGCCATACCCCCAGGGACCCTCTTTAGCAACCAAGCCCCAATTCCAACACTGCTACCTTGTTTCCCTGAGGGCAGGGGAACATTCTAAATCCAAACCATTTCGTCTCCTAAAATTGGTTTTTGTTTACCTGTAGTTACATTCATATGTGCATGGCATTATGGTATGTTTAGAATAAGACAGTGACATTTGGTCTCTTTTAGGGAATTACATTTTAGTGCTGACTTAATTAAAAAATTAGTTTTTAGCCGGGCGTGGTGGTGCACGCTTGTAATCCCAGTGCTTGGGAGGCTGAGACCTGAGGATCTGGGTTTGCAGCCAGCCTCAGCTACTTATTGAGGCCCTCTGCAACTTAGTGAGACCCTGCTTCAAAATAAAGAATAAAAAATAGGGCTGGGGGTGTAGCTCGGAGGTAGAATGCCCCTGGGTTCAATCCCCAGTACTGAAAAAAAAAAAGTTTTAAAATTTCTTTTTTTGAAGGGATAACTTACTGTGTTTCTACATATAAGAATGAGGAGCCAACTTGAATGAAAGGATTGGGGAAGTGCATGGTTTTATAAACTTATCATTGTATTGTCGGTTAAGATTTATCTACATGTAATGATATGTTAAATAAAATCATGTTCATTTTGTCTTAGACTTTCTAAAATAGTAGAGTTATGAATCATAAGTTACAAGTATTGCTGTTGTTTTAGCTTACCCAGCAAATAATGATATAAGTGAATGAAACTGCTTGGGCTGTTAGATGTGTTAGAGTGTGCATCTGACTTCATTATCTACTTGTCAATATCACTTTTGGTACTATTATTCCCCTTTTAGTCTGATTAAATGGCATTTCTTATGTGAAGTGTTTAGAAGGTTCACATTAAAAACTCTTGGCCCACAGATTCTCTTGTGAATTCTAGTTGCTTCATATTGGTGGTTTTAAGATCTTCAGAAGATTTTGGAAACTCATTGGCTATACTTCAGTCTTCAGTTATTGTTGCTTGAGGTGGTTTTTAGTCTTTAGATCTTTGGAAATTGGAAATTTTAGGCTTTTGGTGGGATAGATTAGACTTATAAACATGAAGCTTCAAACTGTCTACTTAGATTAGGGTTCTTTGGGTCTTTGAAAGAGTAATGGAATTACAGTAGAAATTGTAATGGCCCCTACCCCACCCTAGGCCCCTCTTTTCTATAGCTGCTATTCTAAACTTTTAATATTCTTTTTTTTTTTTTGGCGGTACCAGGAATTGAACCCCAGGGGCATTCCATCTCCGGGCTGCCCCCATCCCAGCCCTATTATTTATTCTTTATTTTGAAACAGGGTCTCACTAAGTTGCTGAGGCCTCACTAAGTAACTGAGGCTGGCCGCGAACTGGGATCCTCTGGTCTCAGCCTCCCAAGTACTGGGATTACAAGCGTGTGCCATCATGTCTGGCTCTAACCCTTTAATATTCTTATCCAACCTATTTGATGCTCTCCTCACTTTTGAGTAATGACATCGAGGCTATTGAGAATGAATTTCCTTATGTATGAGCTTTCTACCTGTCTGCAGTATTTTCATTCATATCCTTTCTTACTATTTTTCTTCCTGTCTCCTTTACTGTCTGCTCTGGAACCCATCTTTATTCCTTCTGGCAATTCTTTTATTTAACTCTTCAATTTTTAGGTAGTCTCTCCCTTTATATTGATTTCTTCCTTCTAGCTTATAAACATGCCATGTCTAAATTTCTCTAGTTACTTGGTGAGCCCGGGAACAAAGAATGCAACCTGAGGAAAAGTTTCTGTGGTCAGTATATTTAGGCAGCTGTACAGTACAGATTGGGAATGGTTCCTACTTGTGGCTACTTTTTTTGTTGCCTTTCATTTATCCGTTAGTTTCCAGTATTTTCCTTTTTACTTTCAGTACTCTACTGAAACCTTTTTTTTTTTTAACCCAGGGGCATTCTACCTCCGAGCTACACCCCCAGCCCTGTTTTTCATTATTTATTTTGAAACAGGGTCTCACTAAGTTGTGGAGGGCCTCACTAAGTAGCTGAGGCTGGCCACGAACCTGTAATCCCCCTGTCTCAGGCTCCCAAGTACTGGGATTACAAGCATGCGCTACCACGCCAGGCTTGAAACCATTTTTGATAAGGTGGTCTGTGACAAAATTAATGGCATTCTTCTTACATGGCTTCTGCTACAATTGACACTGGACTATTCCCCTTTCCTAGAACTTTGTGTTTTCTTGGACTGTTCTTTATTAGTCTCCTTGCCATCAAGGACTCTCACAAGCTTTATCATTGATTCTCTTCTCTTCACTCTTTGGTGATCTCACATATCTTCACCTATTTCTTATTTACATTTGACTCCCAGATATTTTTGTTCCTTCTAGTTCTCTGCATTGACTCTAAACATTGTATTTCTAAATCCTTTTTGAACATCGTCATCTGTATGACATAGGGCTTCAAATTCAACATGTTAAAAATGAACAATCATGTATTTTCCTTCAAACCTGTATTTCATTCACACACAGCTGTACATACTCATTTATAACGATTCCCACTATGTAGCTCAGTTATCGATATTACTCACTGTTTAATCTGTGAGCTCTTATTAGCTGTTCTCTCTTCTTTAACTGCCATATCCTTCATTCACTAAGAACTGTTGTTTGGGATTCTTTCCTGCTTTTTGTCTTATCTCTCAAACCACTACCTTTTTATGTGATATTGCTTCTCATCTTTGTCATCTGTTTTTTTTATTACTAGATAAAAAGATTCATGTTCCTTAAGGCGTTCAAGGTGCTTCTGATTTTGCTATTGCTTACTGCTGTAAACTTACTGAACTGCTTGCGAGGACTGGGAGAAATACCACACTCTTCATGTTTTTTCCTTTGAACATTGTTTTTCAACATTCGCTTTGGTGTACATTTTCTCTCTTTTGATTTAGCAAACTTGTCATTTTAGGATTTAGATCATTTATATGGTCTTATAATCTAATTAGACAGCATTAGGCATTTGCTCACTCTTTATTTTAGTACTTACCATATTCCAATAATTATTTATATAATTTATTATATAGGCTAACAGTATGTGGCACATTGTATACACACACACACACACACACACACACACATTTTTATAAAGGGTGTTTTGAGATATGTGGAATTAAGTTGAGGATCCATTCTGTACCTGTGAGGTGCAGGCCTGTGAACTAAAGAGCACAGTTTACATATTCCCCACAGTTCCTGGCACAGTGACTTTTATGTATTATTCGAATAATTGAATTAGTGAATATTAATTAGTGATTATTAGCTAGATGAGTATTTGGCTTAATATAAGTTCTGATATGTAATGGTTTATATATTTTCTTAAAATTTTTCTCTGGTACAGTTTCATATCTTAAAATGTAGTGGAAAAATTGCAAATTTTAATATATGTTAAAATTCATGATTAAATTTAGTAGAATTAGGAAAAATGCTTCTAAGTAAGTCTCTACTTACTATAAAATGTGACAAGCAGGTTTTACTATTATATAGCTATAGATAGAGGATACGCCTAGGTAGAGGAAATACTTGTAGCTATGCCTCTTTGGGATACTATGATGGTCTCACTTTCCTGGACTGCTCATTAACTAACCTAAATGGATATTTTTGCTCCTTTCTAGGAGAATAATATTGGGAATGAACTAGGTGGTATGCCCTGTGACTATTTAGGGTTGTTGTTAATGGAGCACTTTGACATGTAAACAACTTTAGATTCTTTTAAGTAGTGGATGTGCAGTTCAGCTGGTTTTGTTCTTTAAATGTTTCTATTCTCTAGATACAGATTTTCTTTTTATTAATTGCATGGATTCTACTGGTCTTAATTTAAATGTTACATATTTTATGTGAATTCTTATAATACCACTTAGTTCATTGATGATACACAAATGGAAGGGTTTGTAAGTAGTTTCATGATTTACAAATCTTAAACATTGTTTTAAAACTTTTTTCTAAAAATTATATATACTTGTTGAAAAAAATTCAGACAATCCACAAGAGTAGAAAGATTAAAGCAAAAATATCCTTAACCACTCAGTATGCAGAGGCAGCATCTTTGTTAGCATCTCAGTATCCTTTAGCTTCACATGTGCCTGTACACATGCTTTCTGCTTGCCTTCTCTAACTTAGGGATTAACAGATCATTTTACATAAACAGCAGTTTGTCATTCCTGTCCTGTAGCTTAATTTTTATTTTATTTTATTTGACTCAGCAGTGGTATGGGCCTGGTTTCCGTGTTAAATAAAAATATATCAATCCACAAAATTCTTAATAGCTACACATTGTATTTACCATAATCCACATAACCAGATCCTTACTGATATTTTACCTTTTTTTTTTGGTTAAAGAAAAGCATTAAAAATGCTGTGCTAAACTTAATCTTTTCTATTTATGTCATTTTATCCTTAGCTTTAATTCCTAGATGTGGATTTGCTAGGTCAAAGCATGTTTATTTCTCTTTTTTTTTTTTTTTTGCAGTACTGGGGATTGAACCCAGGGGCGTTCTACCTCCGTGCTACACCCCCGGCCCTATTTTTTTTATACTTTATTTTGAAACCGGGTCACACGAAGTTGCGGAGGGCCTCACTAGGTGGAGAGAGAGAGAGAGAGAGAGAGCGAGCGAGCGAGCTGAGGCTGGCCGCGAACCCGGATCCTCCGGTCTCCGCCTCCCAAAGTACTGGGATTACGAGCGTGCGCCACCACGCCCGGCTTTATTTCTCATTTTGATACATATTATCAAATGGTTCTCAAGAAGGGTACACCAGAAGATTACTAGAAATGTTTATACTATTACCAATTTCTGACAAACTTTGTCAAGGATGAGGGAACAAATATCTTTGGAAATTTAGGTGCCTATAGCTTCAAGCTGTTATATGCAGATAATTACTTCATTCTAAGCTCATGAAAGTTTTATTTTACTCGATCATAAAGCTTACTATTAATTGATTTTTTGCAGGTTCCAACATGCACTAGATACTACTTTTCTCTTAAGATTATTTATAAGAACATTCTATGGTTTCGTAGAATGTGGTCAGCTTTCTCCCACTGTCTCCACTGAGTTTATCTAGTTTAGAAAACCCTATCTCCTCTATTGAGGTGCTTTTAAATTCGAGGGCCTACTTTGCTTCAGGAAATTCATAAACTATTACTAGACTGATTTCATAATAATAGTGTTTACAGATAAACACTTAAGAGATAAAATTTGACTAGTTTTAAGTAGTTCCGTTTCTGAATAACCCAGAAGTTTAGTATATTTTGATAATAAACTTTAATTGACCATATTTGGATATGCTTAAAAGAAGAGGAAATAACTTATTAAATTAAAAAAATACCTTGTGAGAATGTGAACCCAGAGGTTCTGGTTAGCCATTTGACTTCTCCTTTCCGCCCCACTCTGTTCCTCTTTATTCTTTGTTATTTATGAACACTGAAGACTAGTAAAAATAGGTCTGAATAGGGCTTCTCCTTATGTATGGAGGCCTCATCTTTTTATGCCTTTTAAGGTCATTTTATCAAGGCAAATAAGAATCATCCTTCCTGTACCTTTCTTCCCTCATTATTTATACCCCCTCATCTGTCTTCCCAAATAATTCACTGCTCTTTGGTCTTACCAGGAGACAGACAGACACACACACATACACACACGGCTTTTACATTGATCTTGTATGCTCCTTTGTGCCCCAAAAGAGAAAAAGAAGTAGTGATGATGGAAGAATGGAGTCTAGTTTGGAGACAAAGTAGACGAGGTAAAGATTAAAGATGAATAGCTTTTTTTTTTTTTTTTTTTTTGCGATACTGGGGCTTGAACCCAGGGGCATTCTACCTCCGAGCTACACCCCCAGCCCTATTTTTATTCTTTATTTTTGAAACAGGGTCTCACTAAGTGCAGAGGGCCTCACTGAGTAGCTGAGGCTGGTTGCAAACCTGCGATTCTCCTGTCTCAGCCTCCCAAGTATTGGGATTACAGGCGTGCACCACCACACCTGGCAGGATTAATAGCATTTTATCTGCTGGGGTTTGTTTGTTTGGCTCAGTTCAGGCAAGGACAGTGGTGTCTTTACTTGGTCAATCTAATGAGATTTCATCAATAAAGTCATCAAACAAAACTTTCCTTCTCTCTTTTCCCCCTCCCCCATTTTCTTCTTTTTGTGCATTTCTCTCTTGTTTTCTTTTATCCTGGCTGGAATGCAGAAAATGAACTGAGTTGAGGAAGACTGGAGTCAAATCAATCAGTTGGGATAATGTCGCAGTAAACCTGGGTATAGGCGATGGTGGTCTAGACTATGACATTGACAATGACATGGGTAGAAGTAGCTAAATTTTAGAAATATGTAGGATTAGAATAAACTCATCAACTTGGTACTTCAAGATACCTGCATTATTGAAAAGATACTTGAACAGTGGCATAATTCATTTGCTTGGAAAAGACATTATTTATAAAGCACAACAAAACTTGAGAAGAGAAACCAGTTTTATGAGAACGCAAATTGATTTGCTTATGTATTGTTTGAAATGATAGCTGCAAAGCACCTTTCTGCTAATGGGTGTCTAACCAAAAAAAAAAAAAAAAAAAGAGTTGACTGAATTTTATATATTGGTAACTTAAATAGGAATTCCTGTTTCTTTTGAAAACATTACCAGTATATTCATCTTCTGGCCAAGAGAATAGGGGTTGGACTTACTGTTTCTCAGAAACAGCTCAAAAACTAAATAAAATATATGAAACAACACTTTTCAAGACATTAGATACCAGATAATGAAGAACAGTGATCCCTGAGAGATCGGGAACAAATGAGATGAATGAAAAAGAAAACATCCAAATTTATGGGATGCCATGAAATCAGTAATCACAGGGAATACCAAATGCCTATATTAGAAAAGAAGGTTCCCAGATATGTAACGTTATCTTCAGTCTTAAGAACTAGAATAGAAGAAGAGCAAATTAAACCCATAGAAAAGCATGCGGGGCGTGGTGGTGCACGCTTGTAATCCCAGTACTTGGGAGGCGGAGACCGGAAGATCCGGGTCCCCTCAGCTACTTAGTGAGGCCCTCCGTAATTTTGTGAGACCTGGTTTCAAAATAGAGGATAAAAAATAGGGCCAGGGGTGTAGCTTGGAGGTAGAACGCCCCTGGGTTCAATCTCCGGTACCGCAAAAAAAAAAAAAAAAAAAAAAAAAAAAAAAAAA
>PVJS01041948.1:0-17729 GCA_004027185.1 Glis glis
GTACCAGGGATTGAACCCAGGGGCGTTCTACCTCTGAGCTACACCCCCAGCTCTATTTTCAAAGTAAAGGATAAAAATAGGGCCGGGGGTGTAGCTCGGAGGTAGAATGTCCCTGGGTTCAATCCCCAGTACCACAAAAAGAAAGAAGGAAGGAAGGAAGGAAGGGAAGGAGGGAGGGAGGGAGGGAGGGAGGAAGGAGTATGGAAAAAGTTTCAACTTAAATTTTAATTTGGAGGCACTTAGAGAATTAGATGCAGAGAACAATTCAACAATATAATTTATTACTAAGACTACAGTAAATATCAAAGTTTTCCTTAGAAGTCAAAACTTTGTTAATATCCCAAGTTCCCATAGCAACATACCTGGAGAAGGAGCCTTTCAAAAGCCAGAAAGTTGTCCCACTTGGCAGCCTGAGGGTTTTTCAACGTTTGAACTGTGGCCAGTCCAAGCTGTAGGAGCCCACAATGATTTCTTAGAGCTTGCAGATTGTTCTTGAAGAGTTGAATATAGGATGTGAGCTGCCCTGGTGTGACTCTTCCTGGAGAAACATAATAATTAATCAGTGTGTCCCATTCGGGGAGTAGTAAAAATAGAGAGGATGCCATGAAAAATACCAGTGTCTTAAATTTGCATGCAACGTCAAGAGCTGACTGCAAGCTTTCTTAAGCTGTTGCAGCTCCTCTGACAACAGCAAAGTTGATACTAGTACCCTCATTTTGCATGTAAGGAAGCAGATGTCAAGACACCTGGCCAATGTCATATTGCTAATAGAATTCGTTTTATAATTCTGTAATATCCTGTAAATGGATTTTCAAATAAAGTCACACAAAGACATATTTGTTGAGTATAATTTCGAATATTTCTTCATGATATATGATACAGGAATCCAAAAGGAAAAAAGGTGAGAGTTCTAATTATGGGTGTATGTACATAAAATGAGAAGAAATATGATATGACTATAGTTAAAATTTTATCATTGATACTGGTAGTTTCATAAAGTAATCATGAGGATAACAGCTCTCTGTTATATGGAACAAAAATGTATGAAGAGCTTAGGTGGCAATACTGAAAGATGAGATACAAGAAGAAAGGGTTTGGTATGGCATGCAGCACATTTGCTACAAGGGTCACTAGATATAGAACAAGAGAACCCTGATAAGAGGTCAGAGGTTATACAAAATGCACACACACAAACACACACACACACACACACACACACACACACACTTTGTTGATTCACTCCTTTGGATCCCCAAGTCCAACTTATGCCCATAGGAGTCCTCTGACTGACTCTCCTCCCACTCTCCAATCTGTCAAATTTCACCCCTGCCATTCACCAGGGCTTGGCACTAAGCCCCTGGATATCAGCTTCTCCCCCTCAGGCACAAAGAAGACAATGGGGTCAACACAGCTGCCACTCAAGCAAACCGTACCTACACATCTCACCCAGAGAGGCCCAGGCCGTCTCTGTAGGTTGTTCTTTGATACTGAAATTCGAGTATGTATATGTGGTTTTGCATCTAGATTTTTAAATATGTGGCAATGAAACCACTTGCATTTACTCAGCACTTTACAGTTTACATGGTGCTTATGCAATTATGCCCTCTTCTGATTCTCATGGCAACATCAGGAGGTAGCAAACAACATGTGCACTGCACCTGTTAACCCCAACTGAGACCCCAACAGCTTAGTGTCTTACACAGTGTTAAACAGCAGGTATCACTTAATAAATGGTTTGGGCCGAAGACCACTAGGCACAAAAAATAAAGATCTTGCCACAAGAAACTTAAAAGTCTGAAGCATATTGTTCTATATTTCCTTGTTTTTAAAGAGATTAGGGCCAGGCGCGGTGGCGCACGCTTGTAATCCCAGTACTTTGGGGGGCAGAGACCGGAGGATCTGGGTTTGCGGCCAGCCTCAGCTCTCTCTCTCTCCCTGTCTCTCTCTCTCTCCCTGTCTCTCTCTCTCCCTCTACCTAGTGAGGCCCTCCGCAACTTCGTGGGAGCTGGTTTCAAAATAAAGCATAAAAAAATAGGGCCGGGGGTGTAGCGCGGTGGTAGAACGTCCCTGGGTTCAATCCCCAGTACCGAAAAAAAAAAAAAGAGAGAGATTAGGAATTTCAAAGTTCCTTGTTGCCAGTTGATCAGGGTAAGCATCTGAAGAAAGAGAATACTGTGAATGATGAGGAGGAAGTTGGCCTCACTAGTTTCTTTGGTCCTTTGCCAACAAAGCATGGGCTCATTCCTGCTTTTCAAAGCAGCAAGCTAGCAATCTGCTTGCTTAAGTACTAATAGGGAAAAAATCATTAACACTTTCTTTTGTTTTCAGTTGGGTTTATTAAAATATTATTTACAGGCTGGGCGTGGTGGCGCACGCTTATAATCCCAGTACTTTGGGAGGCGGAGACCGGAG
The DNA here is from genome assembly GCA_004027185.1 of Glis glis. Lineage (NCBI taxonomy): Eukaryota > Metazoa > Chordata > Mammalia > Rodentia > Gliridae > Glis > Glis glis. The sequence goes on from PVJS01041948.1 coordinate 2,413, forward strand.
GATCTGGGTTCGCAGCCAGCCTCAGCTCTCTCTCTCTCTCTCTCTCTCTCTCTCTCTCTCTCTCTCTCTCTACTTAGTGAGGTCCTCCGCAACTTCGTGACACCCGGTTTCAAAATAAAGTATAAAAAATAGGGCCAGGGGTGTAGCGTGGAAGTAGAACGCCCCTGCGTTCAATCCCCGGTACCGCAAAAAAAAAAAAATATATATATATATATATATATTATTTACATACAGTAAAATTCACCCATTTCTGGTATAAAGTTCTATGAATTTTGACAAATACATACAGTTGGGTAACCACCACCACAATCAAGATAGAAAACATTTTTAGCACTCCAAAAAGTTCCCCCTTTGGAGTCCATTCTCTCTCACCGACTCTAGCCCTTGATTTCTGTTCCATAGTTTTGCCCTTCTAGAATGTCATATAAGTGGAATCACACAGTGTGTAGCCATTTGAGTCTGACCTCTCATTAACTTTAGTGTAAAATATTTGAGATTTATCCATGGTGTTGCTTGGATTGACAGTTTGCTCCTTTTATATATACTTACTTTTATTGGTACATTGTAATTATACATCATAATGTGAGGTTCAAAGTGCACACAACATACATGCACACAACACATTTTCTTTCCCATCACACACCACTACCCTTTCCTATCTTCCCATACAAGTTAGTGAGATTGGTAGTAATATCTTCATATATTGCCATAGCATTATTTGAACTGTTCCCTTCTTCAATTCTCCTTTTGCCCTTCCCCACTTCCCTCCCCCAAACCCCTTCCACACTTCTACTGGTCTCTCTATTCATTGATCTAAAGTCCTTTATGTTTCTTATTTTCTCTCTAGCTTCCACATATGAGAGAACATATATCACCCTTGACTTTCTGAGACTGGCTGGACTCACGTAACATAATATTCTCTAGTTCTATCCATTTTCCTGCAAATGCCATAATTTTGTTCTTCTTTATGGCTGAGTAAAATCCCATTGTGTGTATATACTATATTTTCTTATCTATTCATCTGTTGACGGACTCCTAGGTTGGTTCCATAATTTGCCTATTGTGAATTGTGCTGCTATAAACCCTGATATACAAGTATCATTAGAGAATTCTAACTGTAATTCTTTTGGAAAGATACTGAGGAGTGGCATAGCTGGGCCATATCATGGTTACATTCCTAGTCTTTTGAGGAACTCCATACTAATCTCCATAGTGGTTGTATTAATTTACACTCCCACCAACAGTGTATAAGAGTTACTATTTCCCACATCTTCAGCAACATTTATTATTGTCTGTATTCTTAATGATTGTCATTCTAACTTGAGAGAAATTCATTTAACAACCATACAAATAACTCCTTAATAGAAGTATAAGTACTGCTAAGAAAAAATAATATCTTGAAAGTATGAAAGGTTCTATATGAAAACTGCCTTGCTCTTGAACCCCATCCCCCCAGCTGAAAGAAAAAGAATTAGGCTCAAAATACATACAATTCATTTGTAATATAAACAGGTTTTGAAAGACTGTAGAAAATGAAAGTCACCAAAAAAAGTCATCAGAGGATCTGCTTGTATTTATTTTGTAATAACTATATGTTCTTCTTTTCTTTTCTTTTTTCTTTGCACTAGGAATCAAACCCTGAACCTTACGTGTGCCAGGCAAGCTCTCTACAATGAGTCCCATCCCCAGATCCATCATATATTAATTTTAAAGATAAAAAAGATAAAAGTGGGGCTGGGGATGTAGCTCAGTGGTACAGCACTTGACTAGCATGCTCAAGGCTCTGGGTCCAATCCCTAGTTCTGCCAAAAAAAAAAAAGTCTTCAACTAAAAGCATAGTCACAATTTTTATAATGCCACCTTCCCACATAAGGCATGTGATCTGAAATAAAAAATGGGTATATTTCATAACAGGAAATGCCAACAAAGCACTGCACTGTAACTTAGCAATTATTCATCGTTGCTGCTCTATTTTGCTTTGCTTTGCACAGTATTTCCTTTTCTTACACACATACCTCTGCCACTTCATTAGATAAAGCAAATTATTTTTCCCTAAAAATCTATAACATGCTAACTGGAATTTATTGAAAAAGTATTTCACACAGATGCTTTAAAATATAAGCTTGTGCCAAGTAGGGTGGCGCACACTTCTAATGCCAGTACTTGGGAGGCTGAGACAGGAGGATCACAGGTTCGAGGATAGCCTCAGCAAATAATGAAACTTTCATCAACCTAGTGAGACCCTGTTTCAAAATAAAAATAAAATAGGGCTGGGGATGTAGCTCAGAGGTAAAATGTCCCTGGTTTTAATCCCTAGTGCCTAGAGCAAATATATATATTTGCTCGTGACATTTTCAAAATATTTCAAAAATTTAATTTCACAACCTTACAAAAATAAACAAATGGAAATCAACTAACTGACAAAAAATGCTGTGGTGAAATTAATGACTTGAATAAAGCTTCTTAGTTCACATCAACTAAAACAGCAAGCAACTAGAACCAGGTGTTGAAAAGTAATAGACAGGACATTTATCCATACCTCACTTTACAAAAAAGAAAAAGAAAAAAGCTTGTCAGGCAGATTTACATGGTGGCTTTAAAATGTTATCCCAGAAGGCTTTGTAACACATTTTAAAGGGCCATAAAACAGAGGTTATTTTGTATCAAGACTGAATAATATATAGCAACTTTTTGAAAAGTGACAATTTGACATTGAAAAGTGATTTTCAAGTAAGAAATGCTTTACTTTCCTTACTCCATTTTAAAGAAAGAGAAACAGCCTTCTGATTTCAATTTAGCCAAGAGAAAAAAGACAAAGTTTATCAACCACCAATTCTCCATATATTTCTAAACTCCTATTAAAATATAATTATCGCTTGGGGAAAAGGGTGCAAATATGGAAACAAAAGGATTTAATATTGCATTTCAATATTCCCAACAACCCTTACAATATTGAATTGTTAAATTTAAATGTATTATGGAGACTATTCTTCCCATTATTGTATACACAGCAAACTATAGCTTGCTCAACAAGTTTCGAGACTTAGTAAAACATATTTAAAATATCTACACATGTATTTATACTAAAAGTATTTCGTTAGTGCCATGTTTGATTTAGTCCCATAACTGTAGTGATGGGAGCAAGTAACCACAAGCAAAAATTTTATCTAAAACAGTACATTTAACTATTTTTAAAAAAACTCTCTTGATATGAACAATAATCGCACTATCTGTGGGGGCCCAGAGGGAGTACAGGCTGGCAGTGATGGCATGACCCCAGGCAGCTGCAGACAGGCATGCATCCTGCACAGTCATGGGTACAGTCCCTGCAGGGTCGCAGGTGCGCACACCTCCTGTATCATAGTGGGTGTGCATACATCTCACACATATGCATTATATATAGTTATGTGCAATAATTAAGCAAAGTGTAACACACATGTGCAATGACTAAGCAAATTGTAACACGTATGTGCATGTCACACTGACATGAACATGTGCCACTTTGTGTAGAATCCTATATAAGGAATGGGTCTGCAGAATAAAGTTGCTGCTTACTGTTTGTTCTCCTCCAGATGGCAGCTCTGCCTGCTTTCTTTGTCTTGGGATCTCACCGCCGGCAACCACAGCTGGTCCCTGACTGGGCCCCTGACAATTGGCATAGTCAGCAGGAGTTGGTGAGTGCCCCCAGAGCTCCTTTGGAGGAGCAGCCCAGGAAGGAAAAACCCAGGGTGAAGGGAATGTGGCCACCAGCGCCCCTGTGGTTTCTGGTATTGGAGGAGGAGCAGCCCTGGGAGTAACAAGTCGGGGGAAGGAGATGTGGCCACAGGCCTCTCTTTGGTTCCTGGTACTGGTGTACCTGGCAGCAAGGACCCCACCAGACGACTGGGACGATGTACATCCCCAGCTGGAAGACATTCAGAGGGCTCTGATGGTACTAGAATCAAATGTCCCAGGAGTAGAGATATATGTGTGGCTGACTTTCTCCTAGACTAGAGACTTGGCCTGGGTACCTGGTTGGTGGGGGAAATGGCTGACCTGAAGACTATTGGAATTTACTATTTACTGGTTCCCTGCAATGTGCAACATGTCCTGGATATATTCCCCATAGCTGAGTATATCTTGGGTGGACATATTACAGAGATTGACTGTGCAGACAACTACTGGAAAATTCTGGCAACGAGCACGAGTGGTATTAGAGGATATCCCCATCATTCTCCTTTGTAACTTCCTAAAACCACGAGGATTGTGAATGTATGGCAGTACAAGTTACCAGGGGGAATGAGGAATTTGGACAAATGATACTAAAGCTAGAAGAGCCAAGTGTAATTTGCCTGACTCACAGCCCATTCAGTTCTCCAATGTGGCCAGGATAAAAGCCTGACAGTTCCTGGTGCATGACAGTGGACTATCAGGAACTAAATAAAGTGACACCGCCCTTGCATGCAGTGGTACCCAACATTTCAGAACTGGTGGATCACCTGTCACATGAACTGGGACAGTTCCATTATGTTGTAGCCTCTTGGCAAAAGCCTACGTTGTGTCCCAGTTCGGTGGCACAGGATTTAGCTTCTTGGCAGAAGCCTGAGGCTGACAGTTATACCACTGTATTGATGATGTTATGCTAACCTTCGATTCTCTTACAGAGTTAGAAGCAGCTGTATGCAGTCTCCAAGCAGCTTTTCAGGAATGGGGTGGGCTGTTGAGGAAGTAAAGGTCCAGGGAACTGGGTTTCTGTCAAGTACTTGGGAATTGTCTGGTCGTATAAGACAGGTGATGTACAAAGCAGTGATAGGCCAGGAACAGTTCAATAAGTACAGATGTATCTAGGTCTTTTGGGGTTATGGCAGAAACAAAGTGCTAGGAATAGCCCAATTGGATTTTGGTCAGTTATGGAAAGGGGCAAAGGTATATTACTCTCTCATTGAGAAACAGTTAGTGGCAATATATGCTGCCCTCAGCTTGTGAGCCTATTATAGGTACTGGGTTAGTGATGGTGTAGACTAACCCTAACCATGACCCTATTGAAGGTTGGTTGAGGTCTTGAACTCAGACTCCCTGGACAGGGATATCCCAAATTCCTACTCTGACAAAGTAGGGTGAATACTTAGAGCAACAAGCATGGTTTTCTAGTAGCTCTTTATCTGAGCAGCTACATAATCTGCTGGGGCCAGGACAGTTCTGAGCAACAGCCCCCTTGGAACCCATGGGAATGGGAGACAACCCAAGCCCCGTTGAGGAAGGGAGTGCAGGCCCCCTTAAGATAAGGTAATAGCAGGAGGGATCTCAAGAGACTCTCAAGGTAATGGCAGTAATGCCCCATACTTTAAAGGTGATAAGGAGCTCAGGTGTGACCAGAGGTTTCTCTCACAAGATGAGAACGTTACTTGTATCCTCCCAGAGGGGAAGGACTTACCTATTATGGTTTCTCTTTCTGCCCTGTCCTACTGTCCAGGTTAAGAGCAGGGAATAGACTGCCTTTCTGGGTACACACCTTTGCAAGACTATATGATATCTCCCATTGCTGGGTTTGCACTGAGCTACCAGGGGAGGCAGCCAAAATCCTCCCGTGGTGAATCACCCCTGCAACTACAGAAAACTGGACTACTTTGTGAACTTGGAACCACAGCAGTGCAGAATGGGATGAACAATGCCATATAATGGACGATTTGTGCAGAAACCATAATGATATGCTATGGAAATGGGATATGCTATGGAAAATGGGTGGGGCTGGTTAATAGGAGGTGGTACTATAGATGAGAGCTTGTAAGCATAGAACCTTTTTGTATAGAACAGGTGAACTGGTCTGTGACCAAATGAATTGCTGGATTGTTGCTCCAAGAACTATGTAAGCTTTGTTTGTTCCAGGGGGTAGTACCATAGATGTAGAGCTACAGGTGGAAGCCTTAGCCCAACATGTTGCAGAAGTTTTGAATATGTACTGATGGGCTCTTGTAGTCTTTGGGCCCAATGTAATGCTCTTTGGGTCAAGTCATGCACCACCACTCTGTAGAGGGTGGAGTGTGGGGGCACAGAGGGAGTATAGGCTGCAGTGATGGCATAACCCTGTTTGGCCACAGACACACATGCATCCCACACAGTCGTGGGTGGGCACAGTCCCCGCACTGTCGCAGGTGCACGCGCCTCCTGTATCATAGTGGGTGCGTACACATCTCACATATGCATGTTACATATAGTTATGTGTAATGATTAAGCAAAGTTTAACATGCATGTGCAATGACTAAGCAATGTTTAGCACACATGTGTATGTCACACTGACATGAATATGTGCCATTTTGTGCAGAACCCTATATAGGGAACAGGTCTGCAGAATAAAGTTGCTGTTTGTTCTCCTCTGAATGGTGGCTCTCCATGCTGTCTTCATCCTGGGAATCTCACCATCTCAACCATAGCTGGCCCCTGACTGGGCCCCTGACACTGTCATTGCATGTTTTTTTTATTTATTATATGCCTACAAACATGAGTGAAAACCCAGTGTGTAGAATTTGAGTAAACAGACTTGTGTATTTTAAGATTTTTATTCTTAGAAATCAAATATCAGCATTTCATGTTTCTCCTTTTTAGTCATTTTCTAATATGATAAAGGGAAAGTATATTAAAATATTTAAATACAATGTTCTGCCGGGCGTGGTGGCGCACGCTTGTAATCCCAGTACTTTGGAAGGCAGAGACCGGAGGATCCAGGTTCACGGCCAGCCTCAGCTCTCTCTCTCTCTCTCTCTCTCTCTCTCTCTCTCTCTCTCCCCCTGTCTCTCTCTCTCTTTCTACCTAGTGAGGCCCTCCACAACTTCGTGAGACCTGGTTTCAAAATAAAGTATAAAAAAATAGGGCCAGGGGTGTAGCGCAGAGGTAGAATGCCCCTGGGTTCAATCCCCGGTACTGCAAAAAAAATAAAAAAATAAAATAAATAAATATAATGTTCTGCTAAGACTCTTGTTTATTAGTTCATACTCAAATAGCAAACAGGAATAATGTTACACAAAGTCACGCTTGTTCATTTGTGACTTTCCCCCCGTTATTTTAGTATTTTGTATCACCAAATAATAGAAACTGAGCACAGTGTAAATGAGCGCAGCTGAATGACAGAGCCACAAAAGTAACCGAGTAGCCGGGCGTGGTGGCGCACGCTTGTAATCCCAGTGCTTGGAAGGCTGAGACAGGAGGATCACAGGTCTGCAGCCAGCCTCAGCTACTTAGTGAGGCCCTCTGCAACTTAGTGAGACCCTGTTTCAAAATAAAGAATAAAAAATAGGGTCAGGGGTGTAGCTTGGAGGTAGAACGCCCCTGGGTTCAATCCCCAGGTCCGCAAAAAAAAAAAAAAAGGAACCGAGTGCTGCACAGAATGCCCACTCATCCCCAGCTCTTTGTCTTGGCTCTGCTGGCCACACATCCTGTATTAGAAAGGATTTACATTTGATTCATCCTGATCTTCAGTTCATTTTGTTTTTTATTCCACAACTAAACAACCTCAACTCCTCTTACACCACCTTCTAACGAGCTGCCTTCAATTCTTTTGCTCACATCAAGTTCCCACATTTGCTGTAACATTTATGAACAGGAATTCTGTCTTTTTAGCTATACTACTATTTTTGTTTTCATCAAGATTCTTATTGTTTTTATTAATGCTCTGATTACAAGGTTGCATAGATGATGATGATCATGATGATGATGATGATGATTGTTATATTTTGTGTGTGGTACTGGGGATTGAACCCAGGGGCATTCTACCTCCAAGCTATACCCCCAGCACTTTTTTTTAAATTTTGAAACAGGGACTCACTAAATTGCTGAGGCTGGCCTTGAACCTGAAATCCTCCTGTCTCAGCCTCCCAAGTACTGGTAGTAGTACAGGTGTACAACACCACACCTGGCACGGTTGCATATATATTTTTAATGAGATGCTGATTATATATATAACTTAAAATTTAATTTAAAAAAATATATTTTTTCTTACCATGGGCCCTGATACCTACGATGTGATTTTGCAAAAGAGAAGTTTTCTCTACTATAGACAAAGGAGGCAACTTTACTAAAATCAAACTATTCACTGGTAGCACCATTAGAGAAAATTTTGATGTTAATTCAACAGTTGACATAGAGAACCAGAATTTTGTGCATGAAGGGTGGTTTAGAAGTTTTGTAAATTATGTACAGAAGGCTCAATAATGTACAGAGGCTACCCTGAGCACATGTGTTTACATCTGCTCCTCAAGAGATCCCACCAGAATGAGAGAAAGCAATAATAAGGGGTACGAACACACCCCCAGCCCTATTTTACTTTTTTTTTTTCCTGCGGTACCAGGGATTGAACCCAGGGGCGTTCTACCTCTGCACTACACCCCCGGCCCTATTATTTATACTTTATTTTGAAACCAGGCAGGTCTCACGAAGTTACGGAGGGCCTCACTAAGTGGGGGGGAGGGACAAGGAGAGAGAGAGAGAGCTGAGGCTGGCCGCGAACCCGGATCCTCCAGTCTCCGCCTCCCAAAGTGCTGGGATTACAAGCGTGCACCACCACGCCCGGCTCTATTTTACTTTTTATTTTGAAACAGGTTCTAACTCAGTTGCTAAGTTGCTGAGGGCCTTGCTAAATTGTTGAGGCTGGCCTTGAACCTGCAATCCTCCTGTCTCAGCCTCCCAAGAACTGGAATTACAGGTGTGAGCCACCACACCTGGCTTGAAGCTTTCTTTTTTGTTGTCAACCACAGACGGTATTATATGACTGAGTTCTAAGAAGAGGATATTAAGTCTCTTACACTTCCCTTTACTTCCTTTATCCCCTTTCATCTTTTAAATCATCTGTACATTTATTTTTGCCTAATCAACATTGATAACATTTATATTTTATTTTATAATCATAATTTAGTATTATATGCTTTTACTGTGGTTTAATTCTAAAAGTTCAAAATCAATCAATACTGTTTATGCTATTGTAAACTATGTAACTATTCACAACACAGTCAAATTATGTGCTCTGATTATATTTCCTTAATCACATAGATTTTATTTGCTCTTAGAATGCCCAATGGTGCTTTTGTTTGTTTATTTTTGGTATTTTCATTAACTGCCTTGATCAAAGCTTTAGCTATTCTTTTTTTTTTTTTTTTTTGCGGTACCAGGGATTGAACCCAGGGGCGTTCTAACTCCGCGCTACACCCCCGGCCCTATTTTTTATACTTTATTTTGAAACCGGGTCTCACGAAGTTGCGGAGGGCCTCACCAAGTAGAGAGAGAGACAGAGAGAGAGAGCTGAGGCTGGCCACGAACCCAGATCCTCTGGTCTCCGCCTCCCAAAGTACTGGGATTACAAGCATGCGCCACCACGCCAGGCAGCTTTAGCTATTCTAATCTTGAATAGACTGTTCTATCTTTGGAGGTCATGCTTTTCCCTTCTCCATGAATATTTCTCAAATCCCTTCATTCTCCTGTCCCATAGCAGCAGATTGTTTTGTGGGCCTTTCTGCACAGCCATCAGTAAGAACTCCTTTGAATGTTCTCTTCAGTTGAATCACAATTTTCTTAAGTCCCTGATTTTTTTTTTTCTTGGTGTACTGCCTTGTTTTGGAGGACATCCTCAAGGAACTTTCTCAGAAAAGGTACATGGAAAGCAAAGTATTTTTTATGTCTGAGAAGATTTTTTTCTTGCCCTCACAGGTTAGTGATAGTGTATCTGGGTCTAGAATTCTCGGTGAAAATAATGCATTGCTCCATTGTCTTCAAATGTGCAGGGCTGAAGATGAGAAACGTGTGCTGGTCTCATTCTTGTTCTTCGCAGATGGGCTTCTTTTTTTCTATCTTAAGGCCCCTTAGGATTGTCTCATTCTTTACTCTCTGGGGAATCACAGTGATTGTGCTAATTTAGAGGTTTAATTCATGCCTAATTCTTTCTACATACTTCTCAGTAAGCCTATTCAATTTGAAATATATTTTTGTCACATCTAGAAAAGTCTTACATTCTTTCTTTGCTAATTTCCAGTCCTCAACGTTCGTTCTCTTTCTGAAACTTCTAATAGTTCTTGGAACTCCTGGATTGATTCTGTCTATATCTCTTTCTCCATCTTTTCAACGTCCTCTTCATTCTTCTTACATTTTAGATTCCCTTAGTTTATCTTTTGCTGAATACTTCATTTTCACAATGATATTTATAATTCCTAAGAGCTCTTTTTAAAATAACAGCTTTATTGAAGTATAACTCACATACCATAAAGACTACCCTTAAAATGTAGAATTCAGTGGATTTTGGTATATTCACAAAGTTGTACAACCATCAATACTATGTAATTTCAGAACATTTTCATCACACCAAAAAAGAAATCTCATGCCCAAATGAGGTTTAGATCCATACATATTAAGTATTAAGAATATAACCTAAGCCAGGTGTGGTAGTGCATCCCTGTAATCTCAGTATTTGGGAGGGTGAAAAAGGAGGTTCAAGAGCAGCCTCAGTAACTTAGCAAAATTCTCAGCAACCTAACAAGACCCTGTTTAAAAACAAAAAGTAAAAAGGAGGACAGAGACGCATCAGTGGACACGTGGCGGGAGCCGGATCCTACAACCATGGTGGTGTGGCCGGCCAGCTCGGAAGCTCAGGTACTTAAACAATTTTAAAGGTTACTTGATACACTTTAAAACTTCTGTATCACTTAATGTGCATTAAAAACACACAAAGGGGAGAACTAAGATGGCGGGATAGTGAGAGGTAGCATGTTGCCAGCACTCTGAGAGTCGGAGCTCAGCCGGCAGGAAGACTGCATCTTGAAAAGAAAAGTAGGGCAGCCAAAATGCAACAAAACAATGAGAACCAAAGTGCAATGGAATGAGAGGCAGTGGAAAGAGAGGAGGGTGGTAGGGAGCTCAAAGCATTTCACCTGGTAAGTGGACAGCAGAGACAAAGGTGCCATCTTGACTGAGCCACACCAGCACCTCGGCCCCCGCAATCCTCCAGCAAAGAAACAGCTGATTCTTGTGAAACCAGCGATTATAGTCCACTATCGAAAGCAGTCAACATCAGACAATAATGAAGCCTAAGTCGAACCAGATCCACACCTACAACGGCAACGACTGCAAAGGGTGGAACGTGAGCCTCAGCCCCCACAAAAAAAACGACGTAGAGAGACATAGATGAGGTGGCCAGGCACAGGAGCAGCCCAACACTGAGAAAACAAGCAGGTGAAACACGGCCCCCCTGGAGTAGCCTAGCACCGGCGCAGTACACCACAGCACTGAGGACATGGATGGACATGGCATGGTCCCCCAGAACCGCCCAACGAGAACACGGGTAAGTGAGATAAAGGTAGGCAGCGTGTCGCCGACACTCCAAAACTTGGAAATCGGCTGGCAGGAAATCGGCTGCTTCTTAACAAGAAAAGTGGGGCAGACAAAATTCAACAAAACAAAGAGAGCTGAAGAGCAGCAGAGTGCGAGGCAGCGGACAGAGCGGGGGTGGGGGGCTAAACAGAACTCCACACATTTAACCTGGTAAGTGGAGAACAGAGGCGAAGGCACCATCTATGCAGGGCCACACCTATACCATGACTCCCAGAGACCAACAGCAAAGAGATAGCAGATCCTTGTGAAACCAGAGACTATAGACCAACATTGAAACCGATCAACTCCAGAACATGATGAAGCCCAAGTCAATCCAGACCCACACCTACAACAATGATGGTTTCAAAGGGTGGGCTGTGAGCCTCTGCTCCCGCAACAAGTGCGATGAGGAGAGACAAAGAAGAGGTAGCCATACACAGGAGCAGCCTAACTCTGAGAACACAAGTTGGCAAGCCATGGGCCCCCATGAGCAGCCCAAGACCGTCCTAGAACACCCCAGAACTGAAGATATAGGTAGATGAGACATGGCCCCCTCCCCAATGGCCCAGCACTAAAAACATGGGCGGGTCAGCCCCAAGCCCTGCCCCCAGAGACTCCCGCACTGGGGACGTGGGGCAGGTGAGCCCTCAACCCTGGCCCCAGAGAACCCCTCTCCCCAGTGCTGGGAATGTGGGGCAGGGGAGCCCTCAGCCCCGCCCCTGGAGACCCCAGGCGCTGGGAATGTGGGGCGGGTGAACCCTTGGCCCCACCCCCAGAGACCCTGGCACTGGGAACATGGGGCGGGCAAGACCTTGGCCCCACCCCCAGAGAACCCCTGCCCACAGCGCTGGGGACATGGGGCGGGTGAGCCCTCGGCCCCGCCCCCAGAGAACCCCTCCCCCTAATGCTGGGGACGTGAGGCAGGTGAGCTCTTGGCCCTGCCCCCTAGACCCCCAGCGCTAGGGACGCTGGGTGGGTGAGCCCTTGGCCCCGCTCCCAGAAAACCCCTCACCCAGGCCTGGGGACGCAGGGCGGGCAAGTCCCCAGCCCCACCCTAGAGTACCCCAGTGCTGAGGAGCCACAATCCTGCACAGGAGGGACTCCAGACAAAGAGAGAAAACCTCAGATGAGCAAAGAAGGCAAACTAACTGGGGGAGACAGGAGGGAAGGAGAGGGAAACAAACTGGTGCACAGGACGGAATACACAAAGATATCAAAGTCAACTACTATGCTGAAAATGGGAAGGAGGGAGGGGGAAGCAGGGGGTGGGAATTGGGGAGGGCCAATTGACCAATGAGTCCATGTATACGTCAACTACCCTGAAATCCTTCAAGATGTATGATTTCAATGCACTAATAAAATTTAAAAAAAGTAAAAAGGATTGGGGCTATAGTTTGGAGGTAGAATGCCTCTGGGTTCAATCTCCAGTACCAAATAAATAAATAAATAAATAAATATTAATCTTATACCAGGAAACAGAGAAACAATAGAAATGAGAACATTCAAGTGATTGTAGCCATAATTGAACTCTGGCAGTTTTTAATATAGTAAAAAATATCATTTTTAAATTTAATGAAGTATAAATTCCTGAAAAGCCAAAGAAGCCTGGCGTGTGTGAAAAGGTGCTACAGCAGAAGGATGCCCACATGAGCCACTTCTAGCTCAAAAGCCTCGGGTGTAAAGAGCTGGTAAAGCCGGGCGTGGTGGCGCACGCTTGTAATCCCAGTACTTGGGAGGCAGAGACCGGAGGATTCAGGTTCATAGCCAGCCTCAGCTACTTAGTGAGGCCCTCTGCAACTTAGTGAGACCCTGTTTCAAAAATAAAGAATAAAAAATAGGGCTGGGGGTGTAGCCCAGAGGTAGAATGCCCCTGGGTTCAATCCCCAGTACCGCAAAAAAAAAAAAGAGCTGGTAAGTGAGGAGCACAGTGTGCATACAGTAAAGCACACATATCTTAAGCACATGGTTCAGATCATTTGTACCACTGCGTCTGTGCATGGAATCGCCACCCAGATCAAGGGCTAGCATACAGCAGCACTCCAGAAGACTCCTTTGTATGCTTATCCAGGCAACAGTCCCCAAAAGGTAAACCACTCTTTGGATCTCTATCACAACAGATCATTTTTTGTCTACTTTTGAACTTCATTTAAATGAAATTTTACATAGATATTCATTTATGTCTGGCTTCATTTGTCTGACATTACCCAAAATCTCAATTATTTTTGTTACTGTGTTTTATTGCTTTATATGACTATGACTATACTAGTTTCTTTATCTATTCTGCTGTTGAAGTACATTTATGTTTTATAGTTTGGATCCATTATAAATAATGATATTATGAATATTCTAATATATGTAATATATGCCTTTTGGTGGACACAAGCATCCCTTTCTATTAGATATAGACCCAGGTGTGAAACTGTTGGGTAAATGAATACTTAGCTTTACTTCATACTGTTCAACAATTTTCCATGGCTGTACCAATATCTTCATACACTTTAAATATGATCTAACACAATTTTTAAAAATATATATGATTTAAAATGAAGCCCACCTATATAATTTTCTTTCATGTATTTTATATTGGCTACCCAAACATTAACCTTTTTTTCCTTCCAGAGAACTGTCTCTTACTAAATACTTATTCACTGGCACCACAATGGAAGCCAGATTACCATACTATTAGCATGCACCTTGACTTTGTTATTTCATTATTTTTTGTTTGTTTATTTACCTTATTACCTAATGATATAGAAAAATGCTTGAAAGGCAAGATATTAGTTTAATTTAAAAAGTTACTTTGAGGCTATGCATAGTAGCACATGCCTGTAATCCCAGTACTTGGGAGGCTGAGACAGAAGGATCACAAGTTCAAGGCCAGTGCATACTAACTTAGTGAGATTTTGTTCCAAAATAAAAATGGCTGGCCATGTACTCAGAGGTAGAATGCCCCTGGGTTCAATACCCAGTACCACACACACACACACACACACACACACACACACATCTTGGTTCTGAAACAAAGTACTGTCTGTTTCATGTAGAATGGATAGATGTTTATATTTCTCTGGGAAATTTGACTCTATGACTATCACCGATTTGCACAATGGGTAAAGTATTATCTTTCAACAGATGTAGAAATAGAAGAGTAATAGTAACTGCCTGCTTCCCACCTCAATTGAGGTCAAAGGGTAAAGAAATATGGTTAATATACAGGTGGAGAGATTTAAGTCAGGCATGAGAAAAAAATCCTGACCATGATGACTACTAGACACTGAAGCAAGTTATTAAAGGGGAAAGAGAGAAGAAATTATAAATCTTCTCCCCTTGGGGTTTGAAAGGCAATATATACAGCCATCTGTATAGTGAAACTTGGATAAAGCCCAGCTGTGACTCAATGTCCATTTTTATAACACTATAAATATTGAAGTTTTTCTGTGATATCCTTTAAGTACAATGTGTTTCTTGTTACAATTTTTTATCTCTAAAGCATTATAATAATAGTAGAAGAAGAAACTAATGCGAAAAGAGCATTTTAATTACATGAATCAATTCAGTTCTAGGGGCCCAAATTTCAGAAATCTTCTACAAGATCTATTTCAAGGCTAGTATGTAATAAAGTATAGCTGCTGTGGGATCAGGGGTCATGAACAGAAAATAAACAATTCTCCCTGAAGTTATACAAAATAGTGAAATGTAAATCCACCAGAAACATTTATGGTTTGGCTTTCTATGGAAATGCAGCCTTCCTGAAGCTAACTTAAACACGGTTTCAACATTTATAAACTCAGCAGAGAGAAAGGAAGAGAACAAATAGATTCCCCCAGTTATCCAGCGGAGGAATACCAGGCTGCCAGAGAAGGAGCATTTCCTTGGTGGGTCTGCACTGACTTGAAAGGGATTTCTGCTCTTAAAGGAGACCCTCCTACCCCACAGTCTTGGGATTTCACACCATATCGCACTCTCAGGGTTTTTGTTCTTTTTTTTTTTTT
>PVJS01041949.1:0-17728 GCA_004027185.1 Glis glis
AGAGAGAGAGAGAGAGACAGGGAGAGAGAGAGAGAGAGACAAGGAGAGAGAGAGAGAGAGAGCATGCGCACACGCGCTCGTGCGCGAGCTGAAGCTGGCCGCGAACCCGGATCCTCCGGTCTCTGCCTCCCAAAGTACTGGGATTACAAGCGTGCGCCACCACGCCCGGCTCAGGTTGGACCTTAATAAATAAATACCTTCTATAAATAAGGGTAAGATAAGTAAACAAAGTCTAGCATTAATGGTTGAAATTTTAAACAAACAATTGCTAAGTCCCTTAATAGTACAAGCATTTTATTATTCTATACATCCTTAAATTATTCAATATTAAACAATATTCACTATTTAGTAAAAAAAATTATATCCTTTCAGGTTACAAAAAAATATAGGACTCAATATGTTAGAATAACATACCAAAAATAAGAACCTTTAAGCCAATTTCCTCAGAACTTTTGAAGTTACATTTTTATCGGTTGTACCTTCAAAAATTAAATGTTGGATCAAGATCTGAAAAAATCTTTAAATATTTTATTTTTGAAATAAAGTATTTGAAAATCTTAATAAATTATTTAAGATTTGAAAAAATATCATGTAATAGCATGTTAATTAAACTCATGCTTTATCTTTCTAAAACAACTTTGTCTTAAATACCCTGTTCCAAAGAGATTACTTTTAGTTCCTTGGTCATTATTCTAGGGTGATTTTAATTGAGAACTATGCCCTCATGTCTTCTTCAAATAGCTCCATCATTTAAAATTTACTTTAAAAAATTGTGCATGGGGAGAGAATATTTGAAGCATTAATTGATTTGTTGCTTTCTTCCCTGCAGTTTTTTCTGCCCCATCACCCTTACACAGCACTCCTTGCCTCAGGATAAGAGTCACAGCAAAACCAGAGAACAAATGAGTCAAATGATTGGCTTTCAATTTAATATGCCAAAGCCTAAGTATGAGACAAATGTATGCAGAAGAATACTTGCTGTACTAATTTTTCCCATTCGAAGAAATATAAAATTTTCTTGAAAAGAATTGGGAAGGGAAGCCATAAAATTAGATGTTGATGACAATCGTTTAAGAAGGGAATCTATAACCCGACCTGCTCCTGAGTCAACCATCTGGTCTGAGGGTTTGAGAATCATGGAACCCCAAGGAAGCCTGGAGTTTTTCTAGCACTGAGGACAATTTCTTCTTTCCCTGTGAAGCTCTGGGAGTTTTTCCAGCCTTGCTGAGAAAGTCTGTGTTCAGAATGGCGAGGAACCATGGATTAGAAGTGCCTGGGGGTTGCATCCTAAAGACCCCTGAGGGTCATAGTAGGGAGAAAGCTGATGGGGACAGAGACATACCGGCACATACCAGCATGGACCAACAACTGCAGAACAGACAGGACTGAGAACACTCAACACAGGCCCGTGTGGAGACAGAGGGCAGAGTAGGGGCAAAGTAGGTGATGTGGCAGTGGATTTCCAACTTGAACTGATTACATCTGACTGTGTCATCTGACCTCTCTCCCCTCCTCAGGCCTTGACTCTGTACGGGCCTATTATAGCTTACATGCAACCTCAGAGAAAAGAGGGCATGTTCATTATCGATTGCTGCGACAAATTTACCACAAATGTAGGTGGCTTAAAAAATAACATCCATTAGTTCACACTCCTGTGGAGTGAGGACACTGAGTGCCCTGTTCAAGGCATCACAAGGCTCAGATTAAGGTGACTTCCAGGTTGACTTCTTACCTGGAGATTCAAGGAAAGAAATCTGTTTCCAGGCTAATTGAGGTTGTTGGCAGAAGTTAGTTTTTTGTGCCTGCAATTGTTAATCCTGGATGACTGTCAGCTGGGATCCTGGTCTTAGGTTCTGAGAGCAGGATCTGTCTGCCTCACCATGTAGCCCCTTCCATCCTCAGTGCAATCCATGAGAAATTAAAGAAGCTCCCTCACATTAAATCCCTCCCAAGCATCAAGTCAGTCTGACTTCTCTGTCAGTGATGTCCAGTCCCAGACTGAAAGGCCTCATGCAATTCAATCAGATTCCACCAAATAATCTCCCTTTCTCCTCCTGCTTTTCTCCTTCTCCTTCTCCTTCTCCTTCTTCTTCTTCTTCTTCTTTTCTTTTTTGTACTGGGAATTGAACCCAGATACTTTCTACCTCCAAGCTATACACCCAGCACATTTTATTTTTCATTTTGAAACAAGGTCTTGCTAAATTCTTTAGGGCCTCACTAAATCACTAAATTTGAATCACTAATATTGAAGCTGGCCTTGAATCTGTGATCCTCCTGTCTCAGCCTCCCATGTACTGGGATTATAGGCATGTGCCCACATACATGGTTTAATCTCCCTTTCTTAAGGGCAACTAATTTGAGACCCTAATTATACTTGAAAATCCATGCACAGCAGGATCTAGATTAGTGTTTGAATAACTGGAAGAAGTGCTGTGAACTCCAGAGGCCAGGGATCATGGGGCCTATCTTAGAATTCTGCCCTCCACAGAGAGGGGAAGAGAAGCAGCCTAGGGCATCTGGAGTTGACTTAGAGACCCACAGTGCACATGTTTATATTGAGGCATTACTTGCATCCCAAACTTTCTTTCACTTACATTTGGAGTTATCCAATTTTATCTCTTTTCTTTATACCATGCCTAAGGCTGTGAGATAGTAAGCCAGAAAGCAGGAAATTTCCAAGTGCATATATTAGCATCAGAGAGAGGAGCTGGGATGTTAGTTTTCTCTTTCTGACCACGTAGGTGATGGAATCCAGGTGAGACCCAGGTCTCAGTGTCAGAGTGTATAACTTGGGAAAATTCAAGACAGCAGCAGGGTCCTTCACACGCTTCAGAAGTAGGAGGGATAAGAAGGACGAGAAGGTGCTTTGAAGAGTACTCTTAAATTCCACTTCCTCTAAGAGTACTCTGATCCTTGTAGACCAAAGGGTTTTGCTGTGAAATTGCCACTGTGAGAGAAGCCTCCATTTTGACAGGCGGCAGAGAGACAGTTTCCTGAGAAATACGAGTAGGAAAACACCGAAGACCTCTACACTGGGGCTGTGCTTCCTCAGAAACACACACACACACACACACACACACACACACACACGCGCACAGTTAATTTACACTAGAGTAAGGTTTTTACACGTTAAAGTATAAGTTATAAATGTAATTTGCCTGGTGTAGATCTGTTGCTTTTACTTCCCCAAACAGAGTAAATCAGATTTTCAATAATGTCCTGACTCGGCGCTAGTTATGCCCAACTATTACTCGTAATTACTCTCGTTCCATCCATGATGCCAAGAGCTCTTCCCATGAACCAAAATAAACAGCAGTTTCCTTTAGGACTGGGGGGAAGGGCTGAATAAATTGAAGACACTCTTCTAACAGTATCAGGAGCACCAAGCAGCTTCTAAATTTACTCAATTCATAGTTTGTTTTTAAAGAAGACTGAGCTATTTATTTCTGTCCTATGGGCAAACTCAGAATATAATGGACAAAATGTCAGACAGAATGAAGAAAAATGATGATATTCCCCAGCAGCACAGATACGTCTTTTGCAAAAATAAAGTTACCAGACTCACTCTAAGCCCCAAGTGATCAGCTGCTCTGAGACGAGGGACTGAGCTGCAAGCACTGTGCGAAGGGTTTGGGTAAATGAGGATTTATATTTAGAATGAAGAGCATCAGTGAAGATTGATCATCACTCAAGAGCAGAGGCTCTGCTTCTCAAATCTCTAGATGCCACCTCAATTTTCCTAAGGTGTTTTGTATCTGTGGACCACATTCTACTCTCAGGGACCTCACAGAATTCTCATTGAAAATACATGTTGTGAGCTCTAATACGGGGAAATAAATGGCCTTCCCAGTGTGCATACAGAAGGACATTTGGGGCCTTCAAACTGCTACTTCTGCATCTTCCAGAAAAGAGAGTTTGATTGAAGAATGCTGCCTTGTATTTAACAATTCACACACAGACTTTAAAAAGTAATTATTCGATATCAATCACTTAATAAATCATAGATACTGATTTGTCAATCACTAATATTGACCAAATACTGCCCAACAAATCTCCTCATTGTCCCAAAATTCATCTGAGCCTTCGCGGCTTCAGATCTCTGTTGATCTTTTCTCCACAAAATCCTACACAGCCTTCCTCATGCACTCATGCAGCCTGGACCCACTTTCATGAAGCTTTCTCCAAAAATCTGATTCCACCTGATTCTTCTCCCCCATTTTTCTTTTAATTCTTTTTTTTTTTTTGGTACTATGAATTTAATCCAGTGGTGTTCTACCTCTGAGCTACACCCATCCCCTTTTTATTTTGAAACAGGGCCTTGCTAAGTTGCTGAGGCTGGCCTTCAACCTGGAATCCTCCTGTCTCAGCCTCCCAAGTACTGGGATTACTCAATTGTTTTAGCAGCTTTTGTCTACATTCTTCAACTAGAAATGCTTCCCCTTCTTCCACAAAGCCTATGACACTCTCCTGAGAAGTGCCTGTGGTAAATTGAATTATGGCCAACCGAAGATAACAAGTCCTAATCTATGAAAACTGTGTTACTTAATTTGGATAAAGGGTCTCTGTAGATGTAATTAAAGATCTTCAGTCAAAGAAATTGACTTGGGTTATCCAGAAGGACCCTAATTGCCATTATAAGTACCTTTGTAAAAGAGAAGCAAAGGGAGAGTGTGTGTGTACACACACACACACACACACATACATGACTATGTCCATGTACACAGGAGAAGAGTGTGTGGGGATGGAGTCTTCCAACACCCCTAGAGCCTTCAGATGGACACTGCCCTGCAACCATGATCTCATACTTCCAGCCCCTAGCACTGTGAGAGAATACATTTCTGATGTTTTAAGCTTAGTCTATGGTGATTTGTTATAGCAGCCACAGAAAACTAATACAGTCCACTAAATAAATTTGTTGATGCCATTGCTCCTATGTAATGCAGCTAAACTTAGGATCACACACCTGGACTTTTGCAGCTCTATAATTACATATGGCTGGACATGTTAAAATTTTATTTTCTCCAAGTATAAGAGAAATGTAATCCCCACTTTGCAAGATTACTCAAATTCTGCTGTTCCCAAGAAAAGTAGTGATTAGTTCATGACATTTTTTTTTAAATAAGATAGACATGGGTTCCAATCCTTGCCCTGACACTTGCTAGCTTCTTCAAGTTAGGGAACTCATTTAACTGCTTTTTAAATTTAATTTTTAAATTAATATATAAAACATAAAAACTGTATATAATTATGGGGTGATTGTGATATGTGTATACTATACACTGTGTAAAGTTTAGACTTTTAAATATTTTCATTTTTATGACAAAAACATTCAAAATCCTTTCTTTTAGCTTTCTGAAATGTACAGTACATTATCATTATCTGTAATCACCCTAATGTGTAATTACATACCAGAATTTCTTACTTCTATGTTACTATAATAGTACACATTGATCAACCTTTCTCCATTCCTCTCTTCCTCCTACCCTCCTCTGGCAATCACCATTCTACTCTTAACTTCTCTGCTTTCTGCATGGCTTATGTTTTTTAAAAAATATTATCGTTGATACAAGGGTTATCTAAGAGTGTTTCCTAACTCTAATAGTTATAAAATTTTGTTCAATTTATAATTAATTATTTCACTTGTATTAACTTATGAACAGAGAATAAGATGATTAAATTTCCCGTTCAATCCCCAGCATTCACACAACATTTAAAAGAAATAAAATTCAAAGGAAAAAAACCAACAGAGAGGCAATCTACAAAATGGGAGAAAATATTTACAAATTATATATCTGACAAAAGGCTGATAACCAAAATATATGAGTAATTCTAAAAACTCAATAGCAAATAAATAGTCCAATTTAAAAAAACAGGAAATAGGTTTAAATAGACATTTCTCAAATTCTTTTGAGACAGGCAAATGGCTAACAGGTACATGAAAAAATGTTCAACATCACTAATCATTTTTCCTTATGTATTTATTTCTAAATGCTTTCACTACTTAATGCTATTCCTGCATTCCTTCCTGTTCATTTTAAAATTCAACTGTATTTTTTCATACTATTAATTTTCATCTGCTTTATTAGTTAGTGTAATGCTAACTGGTATAATAAATAAACTTAATTTTAGCCATTTAATATACAATTTTTTTTAATTTGTGGGAATACTGGGGATTGAATCCAGGGGCACTCTACCTCTGAGCTACGCTGCTAGCCCTTTTTATTTTTATTTTTAAATTTTGAAACAGGGTCTTGATAAGTTGCTGAAGGTATCGCCAAAAGGCTGAGGCTGCCCTCAAACCTGAAATCCTCCTGTCTCAGCCTCCCAAGTGCTGGGATTAAAGGTGTGCACAACTGCATCCAGCTATTATCATTTATTTCTAACTCATACCAATACCTCAATGTTTTCCCAAGGACTTGGGTTTAGCTCTACTAAAAAAATTTGGAACCCATAAGAACAGAAACTCTGTACCTATTTCCATGCCTTCACCTGGGGTCAACATCAAATTAGCAGTAAGGAAATGAATGTGATGATCATGCCTTGCAGTAGGACAAGTTTCCCTCACATGCAGGGAAAGTTGGGGTGTGTACTCTAGCTATGGACGTACTGGGTACTAGCCCATCGATATGGTTCTCCTATTATTACAAGATAGTAAGTATGCATTCCACCAAGTGTCTCATGTTTCTGTTATTAAGACACAAATCACTCACGTATATTTACATTACTATCTAATGTTCAAAATTACATTAAAGGGGAAAAATGAGATGGAAAATTGTAAATATGCTAGTTACCTTACTTATTTGGGTCTCCAAAATGCCCATGTCACTCAGAAATTATCAATTACTCTGACTAGTTCTGACTCCTCCCCCACAGACTATAGTCCATCAAACAGGCAGCAGGGACAAGGTTTAGAATGCTTTACTGGCTCCAACAATAGTATTAAGCATTCATGTGGTAGTATCTTGTGAAATCCTAAAATACCCTCAAATATTGCATTTGGTACTTTCTTTTTTTTATTTTTACATTGTAATTATACATCCTATTGTGGTATAGAGTGATAGAAACACACATACACACAACTCTTGGAGTACTTCCCTCTGAGTCCCACCGGCTCCCTCCTCCTCCCTGTACATATTTTTTTTCAATCAAAATAATAAGTTTATGAAGACTCATGGATAGCTACAAGTATTATATATTCTTTATCTAGGGAAAGGAAAATTATTCAAGAAGAGAACTAAATGATACATAAAATGTACAACACTTCAAGATCACCAAATTTCTTCATGATTCATTTCACTCCACAGTCCCAGAATGGAGAAAAGGCCTGGCATTAGCAAACACACATCATTCGATTCGATGACCCACCACTGAACAGTATCATAATTCTGCAGCAGCTCAGCTATGGTCGAGGATTAGGCTGAGGGTTGGGTCTCAGAGGTTAATTAAGTCACCCAAAGAAGGATGTGGAAGACAATTAGAATGCGTCACAAAGCATCCGCACTACCCTGGGCTTTATGGGATCTTTTTTTTATAGCTGGTCTTTGCTAAATAGGGAGTTGGGTTTATGTCACTATAAATTACATTGAATTGCAGTTTTTGTTACATAATTCACTGCATCCTTGTCTTCTTAAAATTGCTAATTTGACTCTATTTTTTGAGAACATGCCTTCCTCTAAGTTTCCTTTCATTAGCACTGTATATCCATTCTTTCTTCCCAGTACAGTCCCATATTGTCTCAGCCATGAGGATTTGATCATTTGAGGCCAGAGTTCTACATTCACTAAGACTCAACTTCAACTTGCATCTGTTTCTCCTCTAAACCTGATCATTCATGGGATGGTTGGTCTATCCTGCATTAAAGCATTTCAAAGACTTAAAATCCTCATCCTTAAAAACCTGCTATTATTATAGCTTAAGATACATTATGGTCTCAATTTGACACAACTCCTTTTAGTGTACAACAGAATATAAGGCAGATTATCCTGAACCTCATCTATAAAGTTGATTATTAGAAGTGCTAGAAGAAACTCATGATGGTGCTTCTTCATAACAGTTTTGTGGTATGAATCAAAGCTATAATGTCATTATGCACACTAGAACCTATTAAATTTTATCTGAACATCATGCAAGTAAAATTAGCATCTGGTGTTAAACAGGTAATATATTAAGCATATGTTTTGCTGCTTTAAGGTTTTTTCATAACCTGAATGAGGTTAGCATAATATACTATAGCCCATATGGGGAACGCCAAACACACCAACAAAACACATTAAAGTTACTTCTCTCATATAATAGTGAATTTAAATAATTCTCTCAGACATGTTTGCATTCTTCATCAAGGGTTAGCAGGTGATCAAAAAGAGTTTGATCCTGATTACGTGTCCCAGCCTATAGGGAAAATACAGCCCATATTAGAAATTTCAGCAAAGGAACAAACTAAAATATTTTCATTCCATTAAAGAACATTATGCCACTATTTACAAAAAGCAAAAAATAATAATCAGTAAAGAAAGGACAGATATTACAAGAGTATCACAGGCAATCAACTTTATTTTTAACTTTTTATTTTGAACTAATTCAATTTCAGAAAAATTACAAAAATAGTACAAATTATTTTCATACACCTTACCATAGTCCACAAATTTAATCTTCTACCACTTTCTATCTCCCCACACCCTTCTCCTTCTCCCTACTTCCCTTTGCCCCTCTCTCTTTTCACACACATTTTTTTTTCTAAACCAAAGGAAAGTTGAAGGCACAATATAGCTTATTTTTCAATGTTTCAGTGTGTATTTCCTAAATATAAGGACATCTTTTTTACATAATCACAGTTCCAAAGATCAGTATCAGAAATGAACATTGGGCATGGTGGCACACACTTGTAATCCCAGTACTTGAGAAGCTGAGACAAGAGGACTGCAGGTTTGAAGCCAGCCTCAGCAATTTAGCAAGACTCTCAGCAACTGTACAAGACCCTGTTTCAAAATAAAAAAGTAAAATAGGGCTGGGGATGTATCTCAGAGGTAGAATGCCCCTGGATTCAATCCCTAGCACCACACATACACACAAAAGGAATGAACTGTAACCTAAACTATAAATGTATTCAAATTTCACTGGTATCCATCCTGATTAAGTCCTTTATAAAAAAGAGAGAGAAGTATATTTTGTTCTAATCCAGGATCTAATTCAGGATCAAGTATTGCATTTAGTTCTCATGCCTCTTTAGTCTCTTTAATCTGAAATGACTCCTCTAATCCTTGCAGGTCACTCATGATTTTGCCGTGTCTCTAGAGTGCAGGTGAGGTATTTTGTCCCTGACTTTGGATTTATCTGCCATTTTCTAATGATTCGATGCAGTTCATGCCTTTGAAGAAGTGTCAACGAGTGTGTGTATCCTTCCCTGTGCCCCATACCAGGAAGTAAATGAAATATATTTTTCTAATTGCTGTTAATGATCATTTTAATTATTTGGTTAATTTGAAGTAAACAGCTTCCTCCATATTACAACTACTAATATTCCTTTGCAATACATATATACCTTGTGGGTAATATTTTGAGGCTATATGATAATCTTGTTTTTCATTATTTTTCTACCCAGTAGTTTTAGGACCCATTCATGAGTCTAAAATAGTCATTACTAGTGGTTTCCAAATGATGTTTTCCTCATTCCATCATTCCTTCTACATCTTGCTGTGTCAGAAAGAAAAGTTATGCTCTAAAAACTAGTAGTAAATATCAACAGGATACAATAGCCAATTTATATATAAAATAAATCTGGAACAATTTGGACACCTAAAAATAATGATAGCAGGAGATTATAACTCATAGAAAAATACTAGAATTCACGAGTCCAGATTGATGAAAATAGAAAATAAAAAAAAGCCTCTTTTTGTTTGTTATAGTACTAGGGATTACACCCAGGGGTATTCTACCTCTGAGCTATAGCCCCAGGCCTATTTTATCTTTTATTTTGAAACAGAGTCTTACTAAATTAAAGAGGGCCTCACTAAGTTGCTGGCTGAGACCTGCAATCCTCCTGTCTCAGCCTCCCAAGTACTGGGGTTACAGGTACATTACCATGACCAGCCATAAATGCATATTTCAATTTAAGCATAGAGTCTGCTGGTACATATATGTAAGTAGAAGTTTATTATTTTAACAATGCTGATTACTATTATTCTTTGAACAATGTTTTACTATGACTGTTGTTTTAACATAGAACACAGTTTGAACATCATTTTGCACCTTGTCTCTTTCCATTAAGCCAGACTTTCCCCCCTTTAGTCATCTATACTAAATGTAAAATTTGTTTATCTCTGATAAACAAATTGAGAGATAGAAAAAGTCCTTTCTCCTGAATTCTCTTTTTGTTTTGAAAAATATCTTCAGTTTTGAGCACCTGTTCTTTCTTATTAAGAGATAAAATGGACATAAATGAAATGAAATGGCACAAAGATACGGAAAAGAGTAATTAGAAAGGTTGCTTAATGAATTTTGGTCATCTAGTCTAAGAATTATTAATTTTTAACATTTGCTTTATCAAAGTTTCCTATAAGAATGACTTTTGGATGATTTCATTTATAACATATCTTCTTAAAAGCTGCATCAAATCTACTAATTATATCATTATCATCTCTTTTTGTTTATTTGACTTGTTTTAAGATTCTTGTGATTGTCACAAACCAATTGGAATCATATCAAAATTCTATAGATATAACATAAATCAAAGAATATATTTGATTCGTCCTAAAATTTAATTAGGAAAGTGTAACTGTGACCTTTCTGTTGAAGAATGTTGAATGTTTTTCTTAACAAATGTCCCCAGGCAAGAAATAATTATCATAAAATGTGAGGAAGGTACACTGAGGTACATAGCAATGAGGTTATTTATCAGCTAATAGGGTATCTCACTGTTTGATATCATGCAAATTTTTATCATTATGGAAATTTAATTTGCACCTTTGATTCCTTTGTGCTTTCTTTAAGCCCAGTTCAGCTGTTAAGAGTTACCTTTTATCACAATAATTGTAGCTCAGATTCATTTCTCTTTTTCAGACAGTCAAAATAGTCAAGAGACATCTGCCATCTAATGATTTGGAGAACACAGCAGTTCAAGGTTGCCTTATTACTCAAAGGCAATTTAATAATGCTTTTAATTGTGGTCACAGTAATTTGGAGACACTTGGCTTGGTACTCAGCATGGGTACATTCTGAAAAGTAGTGGCCACTGCTCAGACATTCTAATTCTTCATGCTTATCATCCAACCATTCTTTCCATTTAATAGCACATGCAAATTATCACCTTATTCTTTGGCCAAACTATAAAACCAAGACCCAGCAGATATGTTAATTGGAGTTTAGTTTAGGACCTGTGCCAAATTTCTCTTGGGATAATTCTCTGGATTTGGCCTATAGTTTTAATAACACATTTTGTTTTCTTTCATTTTCTGACATGAATTGTTGAGCAATATTGCTCTAAAACTTTCCCCAGTGTTATAGTTAGATATAGAATAGCCCCTTGAAGAGCTCATAAATTGGTGTTTGGAGTTATTGTAATTGAGTCATGAGGGTTATAATCCCAGTCGTGGATAAATACATTGTAATGGATTTATCTGAGTGGTGGCCTAGGGTTGTAGGGTATGGCTAGAGAAGTGGGTCCCTGGGAATGTGGACTTAGGAATTTTATATGGTTCCTCCTCCCTTTGCTCTCTCTCTTGCTTCCAGCCTCCATAATATGAGGAGCACAGCCCATGTGCTTTCCCTTTCTCTGCCACCATACCCTGAGTCTGCGGATCCCGGCCGCACGTGGACTGAACCTTGAAACCATGAGCTAAGAAATCTTCCTTCCTCTAATTTACATTGTCAAGTCTTTTAGATTATAGCTGTGAACATGTTGACTAATACAGAAATTGGTACTGGGAATGGGATCATGGCCATATCTAAGTCTGACCATGTGGATTGTGAGTCTTTGGAACTGTTTTGTGAGAGGAAATTGGAAGCGCCAAGTTGTGGCTAGAGGGGTAGTCAGTAGACTCTGTGTTCAGGAGATTTTGGAGGGTAAAGAGGACTCCATAGGAAAATGGAGTGGAGGCCACATGTGTTACACTTTGCAAAGAATTTATCTGCATCTCGCCATGTCCAGAAACTTTGTGTGAGGCCGAATGGACTGATTAAACTGGTGGAGGAAATCTCAAAAGCACAAGCTATCAAAACTGAATCATGGTTATTGATGTCCACATTCAGCAAATTGTACAATTTATTTATACAATTGTATAATCTAATTGTATAATCTATTTTGAGAGTGGACAGTAAAGCAGACTTTATAGATTTTCAGTTTAGCCAGAAAGGCATGTGGAAAGCTGTGGTCCCAAGAGATGATGTTGTGGAAGAAAGTAAGATGACTGAAAGGAAGGAAGAAACAGTGGCAGATGGAGTTGGGGCCATGGGCAGCCCAGATGGAGTTGGGGCCAGTGGTGGCCCAGATGGACACAGGCCCAGCTGTGGCCCAGACGGAATAGGCTGAATGGCTGTGATTGAAAAGGCACCAGTGGCAATGATTAAAGAGGACATGATGACCTTTTCTGTTGGTGGTCTATCTTGGTGCTCACATAATGCTGGCTTTCCTGGAAAAGGGGGACCATGGAGGCTTACCCCCAGATTTCAAAGGAAGGTCTGGGAAGCCAGGCAATGTGTGGCAGGATCAGCATCCCTGCAAGCAGGACCAAATGGGGCACTTTGTGAAGTTGTGAGGGGGAACCCAAGGTTGCAAGAGAAACTCCTGAGATTTAGAAATGCCAAGAATGTGTAATGACCACAAGGAAAGGCTGTAAGCCACAAGCCATGAAGCCAGGCTGGAAGAGCCAGTAAGCCACCCATTGCAATCAGCCAGGCCACAGGGGTGGGGCTGCTTATCTCACTGCCATGTATATCAGAAACCAGAAATAGAGCCCCAGGATTAAATACTTGTCCTGCCAGATTTTGTTGCTGTTTTAGTCCCATTCTGTATTTCTATGGCCCTATTTCTCCCTTTGGGAATACAAATGTTTATTCTTTGCCATTGTATATTGAATGCATGTAACTTGATTTTTATTTTGATCTTCCTTGTCTATTACAGGGACTCACAGGAGTTCACTTTGAGTCTCAGAGGAGTCTTTGGACTTTGGGAATTTTCAGCAATGCTGGAACTTTTAATACTGTGGGAACTCTTGGAAAAGACTGAATGCATTTTGAATTCTGAAATGGTCATGAGCTCTTCAGGGGCCAGGGGTGGAATGTTATAGTTAGGTACAGAATGGCCCCTTGAAGAGCTCATAAATTGGTGTTTAGAGTTGATATAATTGAGTCATGAGGGTTATAATCCCAGTAGTGGGTGGTGGCCTAGGCTGATGGAGTGAGGCTGGAGAAAGTGGGTCCCTAAGGGTGTGGCTTTGGGGATTATATATGGTTCTTCCTCCCCTTGCTCTCTCTTTTGCTTCTGTCCTCCATGATGTGAGAAGCACAAACCATATGATCTCCTTTTCTCTGCTTCCTGCCACCATGCCCTGAAAGCTGCAGTTCCCAGCCTCACATGGATTGAACCCCAAAACTGAGCTAATAAATTTTCCTTCCTTTAAGTTATGTGGTCAAGTCTTTGAGATTATAGCTGTGAAAGTGCTGACAAATACATCCTATTTCCCTTCTAAAGAGATGTGAAGATGTCTAAATTCTTGGAATAAATTAAAATTATTCTATAACTAAGGTGCCAAAAACTGATGGCATACTAAAAGAATATAAGAAGTTTTGGAAAATACAATGAATAAGATGAACCACATAAAGATATGGCATTGATGAGCCTGAAGCCCATAGTTAGGGTGACCTCTCAACTGAAACCCTCAAATGGAGGGCAGCCTGCACCATTATGGTTGTCCCAGCCCCATTCCAATACCCCCAGTATTGGAAATGCCATTCTGAATTTTGTTATATCTCATGAATCATGTAATTCCATGCATGTCCAAAAGTCATCTATCTAATCTTTGAAGGACATATAAATAAAAGCAGATGAACTAAATTGAACAAATATTTGCTATCTGACTATAAGGACAGTTCTAAAGGATATGGAAGTGTAAAAATAATCAAGGCATAGTTCGAATACTCAAGAAATCTTCATTCTAGTATGGTTTGGCACCTACCTATATCCTTTCATGATAAAGAGTCTGAAAAAAGTAGGTATAGTAGGAACATATGTCAATGTAATAAAGATCATATATAGGAAGCTAGCAGCTAACATTGTACTAAAAGGAGAAAAGCAGAAATATTTCTCCCTAAAATGTGGAACAAGATAAAGATGCTCACTTTCAACACTTTTATTCATCATAGTACTGAAAGTTCTAGTCAGAATAATCAGTCAGGAGAAAGAAACAGAGGTAAAAGATTAAATCAGATTGTCAGTTTTAGATGTCATGTCTTAAATGTAGAAAACTCCTAAATCACCAAAAACCTATTAGGGCTAATAGATGAATTCAGGAAAGTTTCAGGATATAAAAATCATCATACAAAAATCAATAGCATTGCTATAAGCCAATAGCACTATCTGATATAGGAATCAAGAAAGCCATCCCATTTACAAAACTATATAAAATAAAATATCTAGGAATAAATTTAACCAAAAAGGCAAAATATTTATACAATGAACATTATAAAACATTGGTAAAAGACATTAAAGAGGACTGTTATAGTTTGGATTTAAAATGCCCCATGAATCTCAGATCTTAAATAACATGGAGATGTTTGAAGGTGTCTCATGGCTGGAGGGGGTGAAGCCCTGGGGACCTGACCAGGTGACAGTGCCTTTCCCAGGCTGGGCCACTGCAGTGCTCTCTCTCTCTCTCTCCCTTTGCTTCCTGTTGCCAACACCTGAAGTCCACTGTGCAAGGCCATGACCTTTGGGACCTTGAAAATCATAAGTGATCTGACCTAACATGGATTAGAATCTCCAGAACTGTGAGCAAATAAATCCTTCTTCCTCTAGGTTCTTCATGTCAGGTGTCTGGTGGTAAAAATGCTGACTAAAATGAGGACACAAAAATTAGATGAGCCGGGCGTGGTGGCGCACGCTTATAATCCCAGTACTTTGGGAGGTGGAGACCAGAGGATCCAAGTTCACGGCCAGCCTCAGCTCTCTCTCTCTCTCTCTCTCTCTCTCTCTCTCTTTCTCTCTCTTCCTGTCTCTCTCTCTCTCTACCTAGTAAGGCCCTCTGCAACTTCGTGAGACCCGGTTTCAAAATAAAGTATAAAAAAATAGGGCCGGGGGTGTAGCACGGAGGTAGAACGCACCTGGGTTCAATCCCCGGTACCGCAAAAAAAAAAATTAGATGAGCACCCGGCCCCAGACCCCGGCGTCCTTCCATGCGGCCCAGCGGCCCTGGCGCCTAGACCTGGACCCGGACCCGGACCCCGGCATACTCCTGGGCAACCCAGGCGGCCCTCCTCGCCCAACCTCGGACCACAGGTCCCACCTCGGACTCCCGCACCCTCCAGTGTGACCAGGACGACCCTCTGCACTTGGCCTCAGACCCTGGTGTCCTCCTACGCGACCCAGGCAGCCCTCCACGCTACACCTCAGACCGAAGCGTCACACTGCGCGACCTGGGCGGCCCTGCTTACCCGGCCTCTGACCCCGGTGACCTCCTGTGCGTCCCGGGCGGCCTTCCGTGTGCCACCTCGGACTCCTGCGCTGCCTCAGACTCCAGCGCCGCCACCTAAGACCCAGAGCCTGCACCTCTCTCCCCCACGCGGGAGCCTCTGTGCTGCACTTCAGAGCCTGGATACCATCCGGTGCCGCCACCCGAGACACACATGACTCTCTGGTTGTCTCTGATCCAGGATATGCTCTGGCGCTGCCACCTGAGATCCAGGAGCACAAGCTCCCTCCTGGGACCCACGCCTCAGAGCCTGTGAACCCCTAGGCGCTGCTACTTGATACACAGAGGATGCACCCCCCCCACAGGCTGGTGTGAAATCCTCAGAGCAGTGCATCAGAGCCCGAGCACCCTCTGGCGACGTTGCCCAAGAAGACCTGGAGCAGGTGTGCATCCCTTGGGGCCCAGGAGAACCCCAGCACACATGCCTTGGTGCCCGCACCCAACAATGCACCTCGAAGTGCTCCTCATGTGCCAACACCAAAGCTCCAGAGTCTGCGTACCCCCACACACAATACCACGCCCTAGCCAACCAGACAAGAGGGAACCACAGTCTGTAGCGTACTGACCCAATTGGGACTACAGGGAATATCAAGAGGTCTTATACACTGAAAGGAAGATGATGTGGAAGCAACAGAAACACAAAATGGAAACACTGAAAATACAAGAATGAGGAACAGTGAGGAAACAAGAAAAACCCACATTGCATCAACAAGTGAGATTACTGACTCTGACCTGCAGGAAATGCAAGACCGAGAATTCAAAGGCATTGAAGAAGGTTTAGAAGCACAGACCAAGGGTATAAGAAACCTCTTCAAAGAAATAATTTCAGAGAATATCCGAACATAGAAAAAGATTTGGATATTCACATACAGGAGACATATAGATCACCGTTAAGACAGGACCAAAGAAGGACCTCCCCATGCCATGTAATAATTAAAATGACTAACATAGAGGACAAAGAAAGAATCCTAAAAGCAGCAAGAACAAAAGAATGGGTGACATACAGGGGCAAAACAATAAAAATCACCCCAGACTTCTCAACCCAAGTCAGGAATAGCAGGAAGGATTGGTGTGAAGTACTCCGGACCTTGGAAGAAAACAACTTCCAACCAAGACTGATATATCCAGCAAAGCTATCATTTAAAATTGATGGAGAAATAAAAATGTCCCATGGTAAACAAATATTTAAAGAATTCATGAGGACCAAGCCAATACTAGAGAAAATCCTAAGAGAAATAAACCACGAAGAAGGAAAAACAAGCAATTTTCAGAACCACAGGAGAGGTGAACTCCACCAGGTAGGCAACTAAACAAGGAGATTTATCACTACAGCAAATAGAAAATAGAACTCAAAATGATAGGAAACAAAAGTCATATCTCAATAATAACATTGAATGTCAAAGGACTCAACTGCCCAATTAAAAGGCACAGACTGGCAATGTGGATCAAAAAGCATAACCCAACTATATGCTGTTTACAAGAAACTCAACTTCTAGCCAAAGATACTTATACACTAAAAGATATACCATGCAAACGGAGATCAAAAACAAGCAGGGGTAGCAACGCTTATATCAGACAAAACAGACTTTAAGCTAAAACACAGCAGAAGAGACAAAGAGGGTCACTCCTTACTAATAAAAGGAACAATCCAACAAGAAGATATAATAATAGTAAACATTTACGCCCCAAATGTGGGCACACCCATATTCATAAAACAAAGTCTTTGGGACATCAGGTCCCAAATAGACCCAAACACAATAATATTGGGAGACTTCAACACACCACTCACGGCACTGGATTGATCCTCCAGACAAAAGATGAATAAAGATTGTTCAGACCTAAAGAAAACTATAGACCAAATGGATCTAATAGACACATACAGATTATTTCAACCAACAACACCTGAATACACATTTTTCTCAGCTTCCCACGGAACATTCTCCAAAATAGACCACATACTGGGTCACAAAGCAAGCACCAGCAAATTCAAAAGATGTGATATAATTTCCTGCATCTTCTCAGATCACAATGGATTGAAACTGGAAATT
>PVJS01041950.1:0-17732 GCA_004027185.1 Glis glis
GCCTCAGCTCTTTCTCTCTCTCTCTCTCTCTCTCTCTCTCTCTCTCTCTCTCTACTTAGTGAGGCCCTCCACAACTTCGTGAGACCCGGTTTCAAAATAAAGTATAAAAAAATAGGGCCGGGGGTCTAGCGCGGAGGTAGAATGCCCCTGGGTTCAATCCCCGGTACTGCAAAAATAAATAAATAAATAAATAAAATCGGACTGTCTATAAAATTATTTATTTGTAAAAGAACATTTGTATCACAGATACAAGTCCTTTGTCAAATGCATGGACAACAACAACATTCCCCACCCCTCAGTGTGTGGATTGTATTTTCATTTTCTTGATGTTATCTTTCAAAGGGTAGAACTTTATTATTATTATTATTTTGTTGTTGTTGTTGTTTTGTGTGTGGTACTAGAGATTCTAGAGATTGAACCCAGGGGTGTTTTTCCTCTGAGCTACGCCCTGGCCCTATTTTATTTTTCATTTGGAAACAGGGTCTCACTAAGTTGCTGAGGGCCTCACAAAGTTGCTGAGACTGGCCTCAAACCTATGATCCTCCTGCTTCAGTCTCCTAAGTATTGGGATTATAGGCATGCACTGAACTTTATTATTTTGAAGTCCAATTTGTTAATTATTTTCTGTGAACATTCCTTGTTTCTTGTCTAACGAATGTTCGATTATCTTGTTTTAGCCTCCTATATTTTCTTCTAGAAATATTATGATCTCATCTTCTATGCATAGGTCTACAATTTATCTCAAAACAATTCTTGGCATGAGGTTGAGGTGGAGGATCCCCCACTCCCAAATAGACCGTTTGCTGAAAGATTATGCTTTCTGTATTGAATTAGCTTGGTCCCTTTGTTGAAAATCAATTGATCATTTATACCAAGGCCTGTATCTGGACTCTATTCTGTCCCATTGAGCTATTTATTTAACCCTGTATTAATATCACACTGCCTTGACTATTGTAATTTTAGCCCTGAAATGCAGTTGTATAAATCCTCTGACTTTGATTTTCTTTTTCAAAATTGTTTTGATCATTTTAGGTCCTTTGATTTCTCATTTAAATTTAGAATTAGCTTTATGAAAAAGCCCTGGTGGTATCGGGATTAGGATAGCATTGATTCTAGAGATAGAATTGAGAGAATTAAATTTTTAATAACACACTTGCTTTCTATTTTCAACCTGGATGGCTTTTTCTTTCATTGAATTGCCTTTTTGCACAACTAGAATTTCTGGTGAAATGTCAAATAGAAGTGGTGAAAATGATTATTCTTGCTTTGTTCCTGATCTCAGGGGTTAAATGTTCAAAATTTTGCCAATAAGTATGATGTTAGCAGTAGGTTTTTCATAAATACCCTTTATCAGATTGAGAAATTCCCTTCTATTTCTAGTTTGCTAAGAGTTTTCATCATAAATGAGTATTCACTTTTGTCAAGTGCATTTTCTGCATTGAAATGATCATATTATTTTTTCTTATTCTGTTAATATGACAAATTACTTTGATTGATTTTTCAAATGTTGAACTAATCTTGCATTCAAAAGACAAATCTCACTTGGTCATACTGTATAATCTGTACATGTCGCTAGATTTGATTTGCTATTTATTTTTGAGGATTCCTTTTATGTGTTCATGAATGACAGTGGTCTTTAGTTTTTTTTTTTCTCATAACCTTCTCATCAGGGTTTGCTCTGAAAGCTTTGTGAGCCCTATAAAATAAGTAAAGAAGGTTTCTCTCTTCTATTATCTCAGAAGGTTTCTGTATGATGAATTTATTTCTTCCTTAAATATTTAGTAGAGCTAGGTGTGGGGGTACACGCCTGTAATCCCAGCTACTCTGGAGGCTAAGGCAGGAAGATTGCTGGAGTCCAAGAGTTCAAGGCCAGCCTGGGCAATATAGTGAGACTATTTCAAAACAAACACAAAAAAGCAACATTTGATAGAATTCACCAATGAAGACATTTGGACCTGGAGTTTTGTTTGTAAAAAGATTTTTAATTACATATCCAATTTCTCTGATAGGCAGGGTGCTGGTCAGAGATCCTATTGCTGCTTCTGTCAGTTTTGATGAATCATGTTTTTAAAGAAATTTATCCTTTAGTCTAAGTTGTCATATTTATTAACACAAACTTGTTCTAACAGTATTTTGTTATGGTTTTTTTGTATTTTGTTTTTGTGGTACTAGGGGTTGAACCCAGGGCATTCTACCTCTGAGCCACACCCCTAGTCCTATTTTATTTTTTATCTTGAATCATGTCTCACTAAATTACAGTCCACTAGCCTCAGACCTTCGATCCTTCCTGTTTCAGCCTCCCAAGTTCTGGGATTACAGGTGCATCATCACACCTGGATATTTTGTTATTTTTTTATGTGTATGGGATTTATATTGATGTCCTTCTTTCATTCTTGATACTAGAAATTTTTTTTCCTTCCTATCTTGATCAATCTATATAGGCACATCATTTTCATTAATCCTTTCAACCAACCAGCTTTTGATTTCTTTATTGGTTTTGATTTTCCATATTGTTTTCTATTTCATTTCCTTTCATTTTTGTCTTTACAATTTTCTGTTTCTACTTATTTTGGGTATTTCTCTCTTTTTTTCTAGCTTTTTAAAGGTAGAAGTTTTAGATAATCAATTTTTAAACTTTATTTTTAATATAAGTATTTATTTTATTTTTTGGAGGTACTGAGGATTGAACCCAGGGGCATTCTACCTCCAGGCTAGACCCCCAGCCCTATTTTTTTAATCGTTATTTTGAAACAGGGTCTCACTAAGTTGTGGAGGGCCTCACTAAGTAGCTGAGGCTAGCCACGAACCCGGATCCTCCTGTCTCAGCCTCCCAAGTACTGGGATTACAAGTGTGTGCCACCACGCCCGGCTTAATATAAGTATTTAAAGCTATAAACATTCCCCTCCCTCCCTCCCTCCCTCCCTTCCTTCCTTCCTTCCTTCCTTCCTTCCTTCCTTCCTTCCCCAGGAATTACACTCAGGGCCTGTGCATGCTAGGCAGTACTCTAATTACATCCCCATGCCTTTAAAAATTTTATCTTGAGATAGGATCTTGCTAACTTGCCCAGATTGGCCTCCTACTTGTGATCCTCCTGCCTTAGCCTTTCTACAAGCTTATAAACATCATTTTAAATACTGCTTTGGCCGGGCGTGGTGGCACACGCTTGTAATCCCAGTACTTTGGGAGGTGGAGACCGGAGGATCCCGGTTCGCGGCCAGCCTCAGCTCTCTCTCTCTCTCTCTCTCTCTCTCTCTACCTAGTGAGGCCCTCCGCAACTTCGTGAGACCCGGTTTCAAAATAAAGTATAAAAAAATAGGGCCGGGGGTATAGCGCGGAGGTAGAACACCCCTGGGTTCAATCCCCGGTACCGCAAAAAAAAAAAAAAAAAAACAACTGCTTTGGTGATATGTAGTGTTTTCATTATTATTCAGTTCAAAATATTTTCTAAATTCTCCTGTGATTGCTTTGTTGGTCCATGGGTCATTTATATGTGTGTTGCTTAATTTCCAAATATTTGGGGATTTTCTAGATTTTCTTTTTTTGTTGTTATTGGCTTCTATTTTACTACCATTTTGGCCAGAGGACAATTTCAAGATTTCAAGTCTCTTAGATTTATTGGAACTTGTTTTGTGATTCAGAATATGGCCTATCTTGGTGATTGTTGCATGTACACTTAAAAAGATGTACTTTATAGTTGAAGGGCATAATGTTTCATAAATGCTAATTAGGTTTAATCGGTTAATAGCATTGTTCAAATATTCTATAACCTTATTTTTTGGCAGCCTGTCTTCACTCACGAAGAAATGTTAGAATCTCCAATCATGAGTACAGATTTATTTCTCCTTTATGTTTTCTTTCTTTCTTTCTTTTTCTTTCTTTCTTTCTTTCTTTCTTTCTTTCTTTCTCTCTCTCTCTCTCTCTCTCTCTCTCTCTCACTCTCTCTCTTTCTTTCTTTCTTTCTTTCTTTCTTTCTTTCTTTCTTTCTTTCTTTCTTTCTTTCTTTCTTTTGTTCTTTTTCTTCTTTTTTGTGGTACTGGGGATGGAACCCAGGGGCATTCTACCTCTGAGCTATAGCCCCAGTCCTATGTTATTTTTTATTTTGAAACAGGGTCTCACTAAGTTGCTGAGGGCCTCACTAAGTAGGCTGGTTGTGAACTTGCGATCCTCCTGTCTCATCTTCTCAAGTGCTAGGATTACAGGCATGTGCTACCATGCTCAGCTAACTTTTATTTCATGTATTTTGAAGGTCTCTTATTTGGTGGACTGATCCTTTTCTTATCATGAAATAGCACTTTTTTCCTAGTAATAAGCTCATTTTAAAAATTATTATAGTATACCATCTCTTTTCAATTGTCACTTCATTTGGAGGTAGGTGCTATTATTTTATTTATAGTTGTAGAGTTGGAGTGAAGTTGGCTAAAGTTGTTTAATTAGTAAATATGGTAGAAGGTACTAAAGTTTTTTAACCTGTCAGTTAGTTTTAAAAGTCATGGGTACTTATCTTCTTTGTTAAAGTCCTATAATGCATCTTATTTTTGTCCTCTTGATTTTCACAACTTTTGATTTACATGTTTATTCCCCTACACATGGGTCATTATTCTCCCTACTAATTTTTGTACTTTTCCCTTCATTGTTATTTCCCTTCATTGTTATATCTGGCACCATCTCAACATAACATAATCAAAGTAATCATGTCCAAGTAATTAAAATGAACTTAGATTTGAGCCTTCTAGAAAATCTTCTATTACAGCAAGATAATTTATAATGGCATGCATTTTTGTTATTGTTGGTAAGTATAATGTTAATGACTGCAAAGCCAAGTATAAAATCATGATGTAATTATTACAATGTGCTTCCTTCATAAAACTCAGAATCCTATTTTATTTTATATTATTATTATCTATTTCAAACTTTATTACATTAAAGAGAACACTGAAAACTGCTTAGTTCTTGATCTCCCATTTTAAATGAATCAATCCTCTATTTTAAATGGACTGAAGATTAACAGCTCAGATTGTTTTTATAGTGCATTCATGTCTTAGTCTACTGTGTTATTATTCAAATGATACAAAAACATTAAATATTAATCTGGCCAGCATCCATCAAATCCAATTGAAAAAAAAATCAATCCCGGAGATGAGAATGTTAGTGTCACATTTCAGCTTTCTTTTGCAAAACAAGGAAAAAAAAGTTTAGTGCATAGGAGGCAAAAAATTCTAGCAGGATTTATTTACAACTCTTCCCTTTTTCAAGTTTACCAGAGCAAATATTTGTGCAGCTGAAAATGTTGCTAGTCACAGGTTCTTGTTGGCTGCCTCGGGCGAGGCAAATAATCCAGTCATAGCTTGAGCATCGGGTTTGGGAGAAGTTATCCTATTACATAAGATGTTATCATTGTCCACATGTGGCTTTATCTTTGCCCGAGTGGACCCTCAGCACCACAGTTGTTGAATCCATGCAAGCTTGATGGTGCTTTATTAAAGTATGGTGGTATGATATATACACAGTTCTCAGGCTGCCAACTTATGTGGGCAAACATAACTAGTTTTCTTTTTGTAAAAGTGGATCTAACTTCTATCTTGAATCCCCTATTTCTATCGCCGACAGAGAATTTCATCTTGCCACTTCCTAGGTGAACTGAGTAGTCTCCATCACTAAGTTTATGCTTAGGCATCCGTCCCTCCCATTTTCTCTCTGTTGGGACATCTAAGTTCTCAAGGGACTTGGTCGTGATCAGGTGTTTGGGTAGAGTGGGTGAGTCATAAACACCGGGGTCCCTACATTCTTTTGAGTGATGATTCTCCCTCCTAATCCTTGGATGCTGGCCTTGGTCCCT
The DNA here is from genome assembly GCA_004027185.1 of Glis glis. NCBI lineage: Eukaryota > Metazoa > Chordata > Mammalia > Rodentia > Gliridae > Glis > Glis glis. The sequence goes on from PVJS01041950.1 coordinate 5,838, forward strand.
GCTGCACCCGCTGCAGATATACTCCTTTAGGACTTTATCAGTGAAGAACTGACTTCAGGGCAGTTCTCTAGCACTCCAGGATGCACAGAAAACTCAGGGAGTGAATTCAGCCCCTCTTGGGTCTAACAATGCTGTGTTATCACTTCAGAGTTGCTCTTTTCATAATTTCAGTGGCTTAGAAGTTTGAAGGTTGTCAGGGGTGGTGGCACACACCTATAACCCTAGTACTTCGGATGCTGAGAAAAGGATTGCAGGTTCAGGGCCAGCCTCAGCAAATTAACAAGACCCTGCTTCAAAATAAAACAAATAAAGCCAGGCGTGGTTGCACACACTTGTAATCCCAATACTTGGGAGCCTGAGACAGGAATATCACAGGTTCACGGCCAGCCTCAGCTACTTAGTGAGGTCCTCCGCAACTTAGACCCTGTTTCAAAAATAAAGAATAAAAAATAGGGCTGGGCATGTAGCTTGGAGGTAGAATGCCCTTGGGTTCAATTCCCAGTACTGCAAAAATAAATAAATAAATAAATAAATAAATAAATAAATAAATAAAAAGGGCTAGGATGTAGCTTAGAGGTAGAATGCCCCAGGTTCAAAAAAGAAGGTTGGAGGTTTATTTCTCACTTGTCTAGCCTTCCTGAGTCAGTCCTGGTGCTATGCCATGCCCTCTTCATTCCTGGATCTAGGCTGGCTGATGGAGCTGATATTGCTGAAATTGTATTGTAGAAGAAAAAGAGAATAAAGTGAACCTTGGGATGGTTAGTAAAGCTCACCCATTATTGTCCAAAGCAAGTCAGATGGCTACGTTTGGTGGCTGTGTGCAGATCGGTTTAATTCTCTCCTAGAAAAGCACTGCTTGTATGTTAAAATGTAGCCCGCCACATCATTGTAGCATTCCTCAGCTGAAGGGAGGATATAAGTTTCTCTAATAACTTACCCTGAGGAGTGGCGAGGTGTCAGAAACCCCACACCCGTGGCTTTCAGTGTTATTTCTTCTCCAACCCACATTCTCCTCCCCAGGTCAGGAAACTGTATCTAGTCTGCAGGGAGGGTGGTCTGGTTTCTCCTCTGTTCCCTTCCCAAGAATTGTTTGTGGACAGAAAGTTCATGTTCAGCTTTTTCTCTGTGTTTAGTCCTTTGAAGCTCCGAGAACCCATCTTTTGCAAATCACAAACCTCGATGTTTAAAATTCTTATTTTTGCTATGAGTTTAAGAAATCCTATTTAGGAACCTAGCAGTTGAGAATTGACTTTGTTCTTTCTGGTTTTTCTTTCTTTTAAAGATACGCTGTTTGTTTGTTTTGTGCCTTCCTTGATAAATGCTCCCAGAAATAATAAATGCTCTTGGCTCCATGGGCCGAGGAGGCACAGGGGTGACAAAGGAAGGCCATCAAAGACAACCTCAGTTATTACCTCCAGATGCAAGTTCATCACAAATGGAAAGTGGAGAAGTGGCTGGACCGAGGCCTGCGGGGTAAGAGCTTCAGGGTGCTGTTGTCCTGAGTGAGTTTCTAAAGCATGCTGACCTCGGTGGTGGATTTTTATGGGTGGTTATTTTCCATCCCACGACCTCGGAGGCTCGTTGTGAAGGATATGTGAAGGTTTTACAATGCCAGCTTTCTATACTCTGCTCAGGATCTTTCCTTTGAGAGTTACGATGTTCGTCCATGGTAGAGGACTAGCCAAGCTCACAGGTGTGAACCCACAGGAAATTAGAGTGAAGCAGAAAATGAGCGAAACAGGAAGGTCAACCTAGAGTCTGGTGTCTGACCATGTAAAAGTTAACAAACCCTCGTATCTCCACTAAGCCGTATACATTTTCTTTTAGCCATAACTATTTATGTTTAAAAAGGCATGGCTATATTTATGTGTTGGAGTTCATCATTTTAAATATCATTTAAAAACTTGGGCTATAAATGTTATATGTGTTCATTGCAGAGCATTTTGAAATATAGAAAAGTATATAAAAATAAATTATACATACTCCAACTTCCCCCAAATAATAACACTAAACATATAACTGTATTTATTTGTGGCATCTTTCTTTCACACAAATAATCACATGCTTTAAAAAAGTAAACAATTGATTATGTGGTTTTGTATTCTGTTTTTATTTAAGGAATATGAAGTGACGAATACGTTCCTGTGTTTATATAACCTTTGAAACGTGATTGTTATGGCTGCATGATCTTCTACCCTGTGAATGTTTGATGATTTATCTGATCAATTTACTATAAGACTTGTAGGTTAGACTTTTATGTTGTTTCTCAACATTTCAATTATCTAAATAATACTGAAATGTTAACATTTGTATTAAGATCTTTGTGTGCCTTTAGCTGAATCTTTATGATAAATTCCTAAATGTGAAATTACAGGGTCAAATGGTATAAACTTCTTCTTCTTCCTCCTCCTCCTCCTCCTCCTCCTCCTCTTCTTCTATACTGGGATTGAACCCAGGGACACTACACCTCTGAACTACACCCCCAAGCCTTTTATAATTTGAAACAGGGTCTCCCTAAGTTGCTGAGAATGGTCTGGAACCTGTCTCAGCCCCCCAAATACTGGGATTGTAGGCATGCGCCACTGTGCCCAGCTTTAGCTTCTTTATATGTCATAGTTCACCATACCCAAGGCCTAAAGCCTCATAAATTACTTATGTGTTTTACATATTATTTTAGGTATGTATTTTATGTATACAAGAAAAAATGATGTCAATTAGACATAATGCTTTCTTGCCATTTACAACATTTATTTTATAGTTATTGAGTTTTCTGGACTTACTTGAACATAAAGTTAGTTAATATTTTATTCGCATGTATCCATAAAGGAGAAGCAAAAACTCTGGTTAAGAGAGTCACTCCTATATCTATGATGATCCTATCCAGAACCTGAATTGCTGTTGAAAAAAAAAAGAAAAAAGAAAAAAAATAGTCACTCCTAAACTTCCTCATTCTTCTGAGTCACTTTAAAACTACATGTCGTCCATGATCTAAGTGCCATCAGATTCCTAGTGATGCAGCATTAAAAAAAAAAAGTGCAGCTGGGTGCGGTTGCTCACACCTGTAATCCTAGTACTTGGGAGGATGAGACAGGAGGATTGCAGGTTCGAGGACAGCCTCAGCAACTCGGTGAGACTCCCAGCAACTTAGTGAGACCCTGTCTCAAAATATAACAATAAATAAAATAAAATAGGGGTATAGCTCAGAGGTAAAATGACTCTGAGTTTGATCCTCAGTACAAAAAAAAAAAATCCTCCTTTCTTTGCACCAGTATTTCCCTCCAACCACTGACGTAGGTTCTTAAAGCTTGTTGCATGTAGACAGGCAATGACATCTGAGCCACAGCTGCTGCCTGGTTGACAGCAATCATAAAACTGCCTCAATGTAGACATATTAAAATATAGTTCTGAGGTTGAATAAGATATGTTATATTGCAAATTGCCCATTAGAAAAGTTTTACCAGAGCTGGGCATGGTAAAACACACTTGGGAGGCTGAGACAGGAGGATCATTTGTGGCCAGCCTCAGCTACTTAGTGAGGCCCTCCGCAACTTAGTGAGACCTGGTTTCAAAATAATGAATAAAAAATAGGGCTGGAAGTGTAGCTCAGAGGTAGAATGACCTTGGATTCAATCCCCGGTACCACAGACAAAAAAAAAAAAAAAAAAAAAAAAAAAAAAAAAAAAAAAAAAAAAAAAAAAAAAAAAAAAAAAAAAAAAAAAAAAAAAAAAAAAAAAAAAAAAAAAAAAAAAAAAAAAAAAAAAAAAAAAAAAAAAAAAAGAAAGAAAGAAAAGTTTTACCAGTTTGAAACTCACCAGCAGCACATGTATTACCCAAGTTCTTTAAATCTTAGTCAATATAGGGAATCTTTATTATGAAAAACCTTTGCCAATTTGACAGGTGATAAGGGATATATCAGTTTAATTTACACTTCTTTCAGTGTTAGACCAGTTGGAACTTATTTTCACATATTTCTGGTCTCTAGCAGAGATGAACGAATTTCAAAAGAGCCTCATTCAGATACTTCCCAAAGTAAAGGACAGCACATCTGTGAACTCCTTCCCATGGGGTCGCAGGTCCGAGCTGACTTGGGGACAGAGGAACATGAGCCTCTTTTCATAAATCCAGAGAGGAAGAAGTCTTGCTGGAGTTCCATGTTGCTTTTCACCGTGGCAGGAGGCAGACAGGTTTGAATTTTATTTGCTTATTTATTTATCTTGTAGCATTTATGCCCTGCCATGCAAATGCTCTGTCACAGGTTCTCCAAAGCTATAATTCCTTCAACTATTATATTTCTGTTCTATAAAGCATGGTGGAATGCTGTGACAGAAACTATTATAGAAGCAACTGTATAAATCATTTTGTCTCCAGAAACATAAAGACACAAGGAAGCTGATCAGCAAATGTTTGTTGAAAATGTTTTGAATGACTTTCTAGTCAGTGACCTCCATGCAGAGCAGAGATCCGCAGGTTTCATGCTTGACACTTTTTGTGCTAATTTTAATTCGGTTTTACTAATAAAAACATTTTGCTAGAGAAGTGAGACATTGCAGACACAATGAAAACTGAAAGAAAGTTTTGGTGGATCCTTCCTGAGCTTTGTTCTGAAAGTTAGGTTTTGGGGGCCACACCTTTGCCTTGTGTCCTTTTTTCCCCTGCCTCTGCCCCTGCCCTGAAGTCTATCTCTGCTCTTGTTATCCTATGTTGCTCCTTGTCTTAACCTCACACCTGACCCACATTTGTTAAAAACCATGTAGTACCAATAAAAACATATGAAAAAACATGTAGTAGAGAGGTTGATTTTTTGGAGGGGGGGATTGAGCCCAGGGGCATTCTACCTTTGAGCTATACCCCCAGCCCTTTTTATTATTTATTTTGAAATAGGGTCTTGCTAAGTTGCTGAGGCTGGCCTCGAACCTGTGATTTTCCTGTCTCAGCTTCCCAAGTACCAAGATTACAGACATGTGGAGATATAGCTCAGTGGTAGAACACTTGCCTAGTATATGCAAGGCCCTGGGTTCAATCCCTAGCACCCCCTCCCTCCACAACCATGTAGTAGCTAGAATGTCTTTTTCCTCTTGCAACGCAGCTCACAAGACCCCTTCTCCTTTCTCCTTAGGATTCCTGTGTTAAAGGCAGTCACACCTGGCCCTGGAGGATTCCTCTTCTCTTTGCACTGTTTAAGTTCAGGAAGTTCCCAAGTTACAACATAACCTGTTTCCAAAGTGCCTTTGTGAATAAGTTGTTTGTAATTTGGAGCAGATTTTGCCAGCAAGAGATGATTCTAAGTGGTGTTTACAGTTCCCAGTCCAGTTTACAACAACTTACTCTACACACTACACATGTGTTGAGTCAAGTATTCGCTAAGTGCTGGTGGTTGAGAATTTTTGTGTTCTCCAGGTTGCCCTTCACTGTGATGTTTGAGTTGAGCTGTGTACTCACCTGATCACATGCTCACATATCATATGCAAGGTTTCTGCTTCTTCTGGTAAACGTATGTTCTTTCGTTAGCATTGGCTCTGCAAATTGTACCTCTCTCTACACAATTCATCTGCAAGATACCACGGGAATTTTCTGAACCCCCAGATGAAACAACATATATTTGCACATGCTGGTCAAAATTTAGCCATACCCCTGTGTAGGTTTGAGGCACATTAACCATCATGGTCTACTGGACAAAATCCATTGGGTAAGGAATATAACATTATTAGAACTTTGTCTTCAGGGATGGCAGAATCTTTTTGATGACAGAGGCATTATCTAATAGATTATTTCCTAGGATGTGGTTTTTAGTGGGCACACAGAAGGGCCCAATATCATTGTTGAGTGTACTACAAATGAGTGAATGAATGAATGAATGAATGAATGAATGAAAGACAGCTACAGGAAAATGTCTGGGAACACACTCTCAGTATTTCCTGAGTTTGAGGTATGCCTGGGAAGGACTTCATCTCACAGTATTTCCTGCTTGTGAGGTTACCAAGACGACCCAGCTTTGAGCATCTCTGGACCTAGAATTTGTTTTGCAGAGTCCAGAGAGAACAAAGCCTTTATGACATTTGATTTCGTTTGCATCTTTCTTCTTAACCAAAGGTGGGGTCACTGGAGGCTTTATATGCCAGCTTTGGAAAAACAACGTGTCCAGTATTATTTACCCCAGGAATCCAAGAAACCTATTACAAGATGCCTAAATATATTTCGTTTCCTGTTGTAATAAAAAGCCGTCTAGGATAGGCCCCAGGCCAGATGTGCAGGAACATCCTTGGCCCCTGGAGTTGCCTGTACCGCGGGGTAGCTTTGGGGTTCATGGGTTTTTTTGGTGCGTTAGGTCTGGGCCTGGCAGTGAGCCTGCCTCCTACAGGTGGTGGGTGTGGGTTGCACTTCTCTGCTGCCACTTCAAACAAATCTCTCCCCAGCAAGCTAGGAGAGAGCGGCCGAGGCGGAGACCTCCAGGAGGTATGGCGCTGTAGAGCCTGTGGAGGCTCCCTCCTCTCCTCGGGGCCTGTCATCCTCCTGGGACCACCCAAGTCCCAGAGAGGAGCGAGCGCACCCCTTGGGCTCGCGCGGGCCCCTCTGCGCGCCGGTTGCGGCCTCGCCGGTGGGGGGCGCTCTCCCGTGGGAACATTCGGGCGCACCCTGCAGGGCGGGGCGGGGCGGGACGGGGACGCGGCCCCTGCATCCCTCCTTCGCTCAGCAAAACTTTCCTCGGGCTCCGGGCGCGTCGCAGCGGCCGCTGGAGAGAAGGCGCTCGGCCGACCGGCCGCCCGCCCCGCGCGTCCTCCGCCGCTCCTCGGCGCCCGGCTGGAGCCCGGCGCCCGGCCGCCCCGTCGCTCTGCGAGGGCATGCGGCAGGCGCAGGGGCCCCGCTCCCGGGCTCGGCGGCGCGGGCGGGCGTGAGCGGTGAGTGCCTGCGGGACGCGGGGAGGGTGCCCCGAGCCCGACGCCGAGCGCGGGGCTCCGCCCGCCCCAGCCCGCGTCTTTTCGGGGTTCCTTGACTTGCAGCCTGAGTCCCAAACGCACTGCAAACTCCTGAGACAGACCTCTTGAGACAGAACTCCCCCTGCCCCCGAGAACACAGAGCAATCCAGATGCAAAATCGGGGTGCGTCCCCCTCCGCTGTGGGCTGGTGGGCTGGGCGCAGAGGCGCCAGGGTGCAGGCTGATCTCTGCTTGGGTGCTGCTTTTCCAAACTCTGCTTGACTGCCGTCGGAGGTGATTAGGAAACTGGGATTCTTCCGTGGAACCTAGGGAGATAACATTTTCCAGCTTCCAGTTACACTCGGCATGATGGTGTGCACTTTGAGAAACAGCCTGAACTACACAGGCGTCTGAGGATCGGGGAAATAGTTACTAACTAACTTGTGAGGCTATGAGAGCTGTGCTCGGTGAGTAAGAGAAAGTCCGCGCTGTCCCCCTCACTGCTGGCAGACAAAAGCGCTTTGTTATGTAGCAATGTTACTTTATTACTTTCTTTCAGCAAGTTGTAACTATCCCAGATCACTTAGAAATTTCTCAGGCATGTAATTTGAGAAGCGACTGTGAATACTGGAAACAATTCAGTCTTATTAAGGTAATCATTAAATCGGTCCTCAAAAGCATTTGTAGGTCCTTTTTTAAACCGAGCAACTTTCATGAGATGTTTCCCCCGTAATTTGTTATTGTCATTGCAATGCTTTTCTCCCTTCTCGTTACCTGGTCTTGTAATGTCACTTTAGAAGTAAAGGACCACTCAACTTCTCAGGGTTCCAACTTGGGTTTTATAAATGGGAGAGTAAAGTGAAAGGCAGTCACAGTGGATCCCTTCCATGCAAGCAGGCGATTATTCCATGCATGTGTTGCATTTCATCAGTGCATGAACTTTTGTATTCTTAAGAGTGTGGCTGGGTTTTTCCAGCGAACTATCAATAGTTGCTAACCTGGGATCCCACTTTGTGTGGTGGTCAGAGTCCAGTGAAGAGAATTTTCCTCTTTTTTGTCCAGAAGTGACATAGTCAGAAACAAATAGGCACCCTTGGCTTGTTAACACCATGCTTGTCTAAACAACTGGGCCATTCTAAAAAATGCAGCAAGCAAACCCTGCCAGTGAGGGTTGTGTACTTGAGATAAACTTCCAAGGCTCTGTCTCGTGCCTCGAGAATGAATGGATCTACTATTATGTACAGAACTGGACATCTAAATATCTGGATAACATTTGTATTGATTGTTGCTACCATAGAAGTGGTAAAATGGATCATTTGAACAAATTTTTCTTATTTCTCTTTTTGTCTTTAAAGTTTTGATTTAATGACAAATGATACTCTTCTAAATCTGGCCAATGCATCCATCGATTACAAGACTCTTCATATCAGATCAGATCTATTTTGGGTACTTGGCTGTTTTATAAGATGTTTGCTAGAACAGGTCTGCATGTGTTTTCTGTGAATGAAGACTGAAATGAAAACATTAGAACATGTGGCTTTTTTGTGTAAGTTCATCAGATCCTACTTCAGATGCTACAACATGTTAAGTTGCATCTCATTTTTCAGAACATATGCGCAGAGGAACAAATACACACACAGCATTGTAGCCAGGCAACAACCAAGGCACACACTCTCAAAGTCAGTTGAACACACATGCCTAAGACTGGCTGCTGCTTCTTCAAGTTTCCCAGCTTTATGCTGAGGATAACTTAAGCCCAACCTCTTATTTCTTTGGGCTGGGGCAAGGGGAATCACTAAAACTCAAGTGGGAATTACTATAACTCAAATTACCCATTAGCTATTCTCCTTGGAGTATACATTAGTTCAGATGCTTTCTAGACTGTGATTATACCCAGCAGAGTGGTTAAGTCTGATTGCAAGCTTCTAAATGGTAGAGACCCGGCCCAAGGCATTATTAATGTGAAATAAAGGGAAGAACAAGGCTTAGCAGTCAGCCTGGCCTGTGTTCCAGCAGGGCTTTGTGACCTTGGCCACATTGTTTCACTCCCATAGCTCTAATTTCCTCATCTGTAAAAATGAAAATTATATCCACCTTCCATTAAAAGAGAATGCACTTAACAGGGCCTCTGATATACAGGAAGTAGTTCTTAGATGGTGGTTGCCCTCTTGCTCCTAGATAAACATTAATGTATTGGCATTTGTATAAGCATGGTGCAAAGCACATTGTTCTAGTGATGAGCATGTAAAGAGAGATTCCCAGGCTGTAGGTGATCTAGAGATGCTATGCACACTTTTCTCACAGGCTGTCCTGTGATCCTGTGATCCTGTGATCCTGTTCCTGATCATGGGCCTTTTGCTCCTCCCTCCATCATTCCTCTGCAGGTACTGAACCTCCTCCTCTCTGGCCTTGATGCTTCTTTGTCCCTTCTCCTGTGTTTTGCATGGAGGTGGAGGAGTCCCTTAGAACTCCATCCAGCCATGGATTGGAGAGGTGGGGTGGGGGTGGGGAACTGTCTGTATAAATACTGAGAGTTTGTGCTTTTACAAATGACGGACTGTAAAGCCTGGTGTGGTGGTGCATGCCTGTAATCCTAGTACTTGGGAGGCCAGGTTTGAGGCCAGCTTCAGCAACTCAGCAAGACCCTCAGCAACTTAGTGAGAACCTGTCTCAAAATATTAAATGAATGAATAAATAAATAAATGAGTAAATAAATAAATAAAATAAGGCTGGGGATGTGGCTCAGAGGTAGAATGCTCCTGGGTTCAATCCCCAGTACCAAATAACAAACAAACAAAACAAAACAAATGATGGGCTATGGAGGCATTTGGAGAACAGGAGTCTGTGTTCTGATCCCAGCCTCACTTTTGTGACCTCTTCTAACTTTGAATATATTATTTGTCATCTTTAAACAAATTTGTCATTTACACAATGGGAATAATACTTCCTTTTCTACCTACCTGCATGGGTTATTAAAGGGTCCCATTAAGTTGTGTAAGTGGCAGCGCTTTGTACCCAGGGAAGGGCCGCATGAATATTAGAATTAGAGAGGTGGGACATCGCAGGCAGGCTCACTCGGCACTGGCTACATGGGGGTGGCCGGAGCTCCATGTGGGTGTCTTGTGTAACGTGGGAACCACTGTAGTCCATTCACATACTGCTTTCCTGTCCTCTGAAGTCACTAGACTTAAGGGAGGAAGTTGTAGCCAGAGGTTGAGAAACTGCTCTGTGGGGAATCCAAGAGGAAGATTCATTTCAGGATGGAGACTCCTTAACACTCTGTGATGGAAGGCACAGGGCAAAATTCCAAAGAAGCTTTAATTCCTTCTTATAATTGCCTGTGCAGTCTGCTCACTTCAGTTCTTAGTGGACACAGACAAAGAGCCAGCTGCCCACTCAGTGGGTCAGGCAGAGAGTAGTAATGGCAACCATGGGACCCTGAACTGAGGTGCACCTACACCTTCATCACTCCCCTGTGCTTTCTTACTAACCTGGGTCTCTCAGGCTCACTTTGTAAAGCAATGATGTTAATGACTTGACTATTTAATGATTTCGTTCAGTCTGAAAGATGCATGTTGCTGTCAGCATGACCATGAGCCAGGAGAGCAGTACTCAATGACAGAAAGGTTTGACATTCTGATCTGTGCCCAGCCCCCTCTTCACTACCCCCAGGTCTGTGCCCTCCCCTTTATTCCTCTTGCCTCTTCTCTCCTGGCCTGGCCTGGCCTCTGCATTATCTGATCTACCCCTAACCTCTTGTCCCGTCTACCTGCAGCCTTGAAGTCCTTCCTTGCACATGACCCCTGACACTGCCCCTCCCCTATGAACCTTGTCTCCCTCAGTTGTGAATCATTCATACATCTCCTGTTGGGCTAGACTACACGTCACTCTGGAAAGCAACCCACCCAGGACAGCTTGTCCCACCCCTTCCTAAGAGTGTTAATCAGCCCCTTTAATTACTCATCAGCTAGTCCTAAGACTTCATTGGTCCCTGGGACACAGGTTGGAGGTTCTGTTAGCCCTGTCCTTGACTCAGCCACATGCATCTTTGTGGAGTTATCAAGGGGTGGCTTGGCACGTGGCAAGGCTGGGTTGGAGGGCATATTAACCTCTACACAAGTGCACCAGTTCACCCAAAGGCTTTGCAAGCAGTCTAAATAAAAGCACTGCCTTGCTTTGTAAATGAAGCTTTAAGGCAAGCCCCTTATCTTTCCTTTAAGCCAAGTTGCTGTAAATCCCATCCTCTGTAAAAATTCTGGAGCCATCACCAGACAGACTCACACCATGTTTGCCAAAGGTGCATTGTGGGGTCATTCAGAGGCTGTCAGTCTCCAAGGAGCACTAGAAACCCAAGGTTAAGGCTTATAGTCATTGCTTGCTTATTGAGGACTAAAACAAAGGATCAGGTGAGGTGTGGAGTCTATTGTGAGAATTTCAATGAATCATTTACTACCTGCCCTGCTTGATTTTTAACCGATTAAGTCCCAACTTTTCAATTCTGTGAATGTTTCAATGAATTGGCACAGGTGCATTAAAATAGGTTGAAAATCCATAATCTAGAGATTATATATCCTTCATTATCATTAAGAACAAAAATATAGATTGTTCCATTGAATAGGACACTGGACAATGTAGTATCTGATAGTTGGAAATACAGTATATTTCTCAAAATAATGACAACCTAGTTCTAGAAAATACTTTTATGAATGCATTTCTTGTATTGCATTTATGTACATAGTATTTTGTTCATTTGAACATTTATTTAGAAGTAACTTTTACAGCAAATTTATGACATTTTAACAATGAATTTAAAAATATTTTAAGCCAGGCATGGTGGCGCACGCTTGTAATCCCAGTACTTTGGGAGGCAGAGACCGGAGGATCCGGGTTCACAGCCAGCCTCAGCTCTCTCTCTCTCTCTCTCTCTCTCTCTCTCTCTCTTTCTCTCTACTTAGTGAGGCCCTCCGCAACTTTGTGAGACC
>PVJS01041951.1:0-17725 GCA_004027185.1 Glis glis
CAAAAAAAAAAAAAAAACAGGCAAGTGAACTAAACAGACACTTCACAAAGGAAGAAACACAAATGACCCATAAATGTACGAATAAATGTTCAATATCATTAGCAATCAGAGAGATGCAAATCAATACTACCCTGAGATTTCACCTAACCCATTTAGAATGGCAATCATTAAAAATACAAACAATAATAAATGCTGGTGAAGATGTGAAGTAGGAACTCTGATAAACTGTTGGTGGAATTGCAAATTAGTGCAACCACTTTAGAAAACAGCGTGGAGGATGCTCAGAAGAATGAGAATGAACCTACAATATGACCCACCTATACCACTCCTGGGTATCTACCCAAAAGAATGTAAACCGAACTACCACAGTAATGCATGCATATTTATGTTTATAGCTGCACAATTCACAATTGCCAAACTATGGAACCAGCAGAGATGTCCATCAACAGATGAATGGATTACAAACTATGGGATATATACACAATGGAATTTTACTCAGCCATAAAGAAGAACAAAATTATGTCATTTGTAGGGAAACGGATGGAACTGGAGAATATTATGCTAAGTGGGATTAGTTAGTCACAAAAAAGTGAAAGATCTTATATTCTCCCTCATATGTAGAAGCTAGGGAGAAATTGTGACATAGGAGGGACTTCAGACAAAGGAAGAGAAACCTTAGTGGAGTGAAGGAGGGGACTTAACTGAGGGAGATGGGAAGGGGGAGGAAGACTTGAGAGGGAAACACCTCAATGGACATGATGTACATACACAAACTTAGGGAAGCCAATCACTGTGCTGAGCATGGGAAGGAGGGGAGGAGGATGGAGTGGGGTGAGAACTGGGGGAGGGCTCAATGAGTAGTGTGTACTTGTATGCTTCTATTACCCTGAACTTCATCAAGATGTATGATTACAATGCACCTCCACCACCAACAAAAAAGAACAGAATTGTGAGACAGGAGGATCACAGATTCATGGTCAGCTACAGCAACTTAGGGAGGCCCTGCTTCAAAATAATAAAATAAAATAGGGTTGGGGGTGTATCTCAGAGGTAGAATGCCCCTTGTTTCAATACCCAGTAGCACACACACACATACACACACACAAAAAAAAGAACAACAACAACAGAAAACATATCCTAAAAGAACAAACAGGTAAAATTGTTCAAAAAAACCTACCAAAATGTCTGTAAAAGAAATAGTACCACCGGGCGTGGTGGCGCATGCTTGTAATCCCAGTACATGGGAGGCGGAGACTGGAGGATCCAGGTTCGTGGCCAGCTTCAGCTACTTAGTGAGGCCCTTGGCAACTTCATGAGACCGGATTTCAAAATAAAGTATAAAGAAAATAGGGCTGGGGGTGTAGCTCGGAGGTAGAACGCCCCTGGGTTCAATCCCTGGTACTGCAAAAAAAAAAAAAAAAAAGAAAGAAAGAAAGGAAGGAAGGAAGAAAGGAATAGTACCACCAAAATTAGAAAGCAAATAACAAATTAGGAAAAAATATCTGCAATATCTATACCTAACAAATCAATAGTTCAAGTCCTTACAATTTAATAAGAAAAAATATGAAGATTAATAGTAGAAAATGGATCCAATCAGCAATTCACATAAAAACAAATACATATGGTATGTACTTAGCATCTGTGAGACTCTGTTCATCCCCAGCACCAAAGCAAATAAGTACATACATACACGTATACATACGGCAAGCAGACATGAGGGAAATGTTCATCTCACAGGTATTCAAAGAAACACAAAATGTGATGCTATTATTTTGGCTATTGTTTATTTTGACCAGATTTCAAAAGCGATTATATTCTACATTTGTGAAAACTTAAGGAACAGTCTCAAAAACAAAAACAAAAACAACATTGGAACATCTATTCCTTGAAGGCTTACTAGAAGTCCCTGTGTAGCCACAGGTGTTGTTTTTAGGATAGCACTGTGCCACATCTTTTTGTATTTTTTTTTTTTTTTGCGGTACCGGGGATTGAACGCAGGGGCGTTCTACCTCCGCGCTACGCCCCCGGCCCTACTTTTTTATACTTTATTTTGAAACCGGGTCTCACCAAGTTGCAGAGGGCCTCACTAAGGAGAGAGAGAGAGAGAGAGAGCTGAGGCTGGCCGCGAACCCAGATCCTCTGGTCTCTGCCTCCCAAAGTACTGGGATTACAAGCGTGTGCCACCACGCTCGGCGGTCTTTTTGTATTTTCTATTAAATTGAGTAGTTTAAAATTTCTATTGACAGATACTTATATTATCTAGAATATCAATCATGCAATCCAAATTTTAAAATGCATTTTCATAGTGTTGAGCTCAGTCATTTATTGTGGATATTTTTACTTTTTACGTTAGCTACTGACTTATTATTTCCTTTCTATTTCCAGTAGTGATTTCTAATAGTTTTATTTTTTATTTATTCCAACTTATATTAGTTCCTTAGTTTGGCTTTCCCTGGGCTTTTGTGATGTACTTCTTCAAAGTTCTTTATATGTAATTTTACTTTTGTTAGCTTAATGTGAGCATTCAAGGTAGAGATATTCTTTTAGACTCTGAGTCTCTGTTCAGTATCTCTTATGAATTTTCTGTATAATGATTTTAATGCTGATATTTTTCTACCTATTCTAAAATTTTAATTTGGATTTAATCTTTGACTCATAGATTCTTTTTTTTTTTTTTTGCGGTACAAGGGATTGAACCCAGGGGCATTCTACCTCCGTGCTACACCCCCGGCCCTATTTTTTATACTTTATTTTGAAACCGGGTCTCACGAAGTTGCAGAGGGCCTCACTAAGTAGAAAGAGAGAGACAGAGAGAGAGAGAGAGAGAGCTGAGGCTGGCCGCGAACCTGGATCCTCCGGTCTCCACCTCCCAAAGTACTGGGATTACAAGCATGCGCCACCATGCCCGGCTTTTCTCACTTTTTTAATTTGGCAACAATTATTGTCCACATCACTTCTTTAAGATGAGCTCATAGCACTGTTCCTTAGTTTAACTTATTCAAATGTATCAATCTATTGAGCAACAGTTTGGGTGACTGGAAGATTTGAGGAGCATATTTTATATTCTGGACGTATTTGTCATTATTTTTCCTACATACTTCTCATGTTGAATATTATGATAGAGAAATTTGAGGTCAGACTGATTTTTAGCCCCTTAAAAATGGTTTGCTCTTTTTGCCTGGCTGCCCAAACAATTTTTTACTTTATCAAAACCACAGTTCCTGACTTATGATGGTTTGACTCACAGTTTTTTTGACTTTACAAAAAATTGAAAGTTGATGCGTGAAAGCAATCTGCATTCAATAGAAACCAGACTTTAAGTTTTGAATTTTGACCTTTTCCAGGCAAATGATAGGGGATATGGTATTTTCTTACGATGTTGGGTGGTGGCAGTGAACTGCAACTCCTGTCAGTCATACAATCACAAGGGGAACCAACCAACACTCTGTAGTGCACAGTGTTGCTAAGCTATGATGGTTAGTACATTAGGTGCATTGAATGCATATTTGATCTCTTATATAGCCTTATGCCCATACTAATATTGGCTTATATTACTATTTAAAAGAATGAGAAAACATATACTGAATAGACAACTAACAGTTTCTGTCCTGCATAAAGTCTGACCTCCTTTAGAGAAGTATTTTTTTTTGTCCTAAGCTATGTGTCACAACCCTGGGGAACTGGGAGCACAAGTTGCCCAAAGTTGGTAAAAGAATAAAGAGAGATGCTGGAGGCAGGAGGCATTTTCTTGGGGCGAAGCTCAGGAACTCGTTTTTTTTTTTGCTGAATTTTGCATAATAGAACGTAAGGTAGGATACATACATTGTTAAAGGAAATATAAAAGGAAAACATCCTTATAATATCACTGTGGTTTACGCATTTTATATCACATATATATAGTGGGGATTTAGGATTCAATTTTCTGTTAACAGGT
Organism: Glis glis; assembly: GCA_004027185.1. Classification (NCBI taxonomy): domain Eukaryota; kingdom Metazoa; phylum Chordata; class Mammalia; order Rodentia; family Gliridae; genus Glis; species Glis glis. Next base: position 3,935 of record PVJS01041951.1, read on the forward strand.
AGGCAGTTTAGCTGCCAAATCTGCATTAATTAATAGCAAATTAATGTCTAATAGCAGTGTCCGATAAAATACTCATCTCTCCAAGCTCCATTTAGCTTTGCAATTGCAATTACCTTGCGCTGTATGTTTCTTCACGGCATGAGGGTGTCATTTGCAGATCTATACATGTTTTAGAATATCAGGAGTTAAAATTAAATTTTGCTTTCCCTAGTGAGATAACAGATGTTCTAGAATGCTAATTACCCTAGGAACAGTATCATTTACTTAAAACATATTAGACTCATTAAAATTTTTTTTCCTTTTGGTTTTGTTCCAACGGATAACATTTTTTCTTTTAAATGTACAAGAGAAAAATAATAATGAGCACATTGTTGTCTAGTGCCTACTGTTTTCAACTCCTAGTGATAGTTGGCTATTAAAATACTCAGTCTATGTGTACATATTCTGTTACTAGGCAGCTTCTATGGTAATCTTGGCACCTTTCTTTTACTGGTTCATCTGAATGTCTGACTATGTTTTCCTTACCTTTTCTCACTGTTTGCCTTTTTTGTTTCTTCTCTTTTTTTCTCCTGGTATGTATCTTTTTTGGGGGGTATCTGTCAATTTAAGTGTACCAAACACACAAGGGAGGCATATGCTTTGTGTGTTCTTGGATTATATTGGAATATTTAGGAAGTTATCTAGCACAAATGACTTTTGGCAAATTAACATGTGGTCTCTCCCTCTTTCTCATCAAGTATTTATTCCATGTCTTCTCTTGGTATAGAACTGTGCTACCATGTGCTTAATTGGGCAATTTCTTATAACTCTAGGCATCCGCAAGTTCCTAAAATTTTAATGAAGATTGCTCCTTGAACTGACCTCTCAATTTATTTTGCCATATGTAAAATACACAATTCCCTGCCAAGAAGTTTTTTTTTAATCAGAGAGATATTAACAATCATTAGGTATTTTATCTTTTTACCTCCTGCTCCTTCTTATCCACCCAAATCCAGGAAATTGGAATATAATTTCAAGACTTTAACTTTTGTTTTCTTTTAATTAAAACTGTAAGTTAATAATCAAAGTGATACTTTTATAATGGCTGTCATTCTTGTGTGCTTCCTAAATTATTTTGGGAGCCTCTTTTTCTCCTCTCTCAATTCAAACACTGGGTTTTAGATCGGCTCAACAACCAGATGCCTCTGGCAGTGGATCTCTGTGAATCAACATGCTTTTGTTCTCCCAAGTCAATGTTTCTTTGACGTTTATCACAGCTAAGTCCTTAGTTCTTTTCCCAGCTGCATTCTGCAGGAACACTCTCCTTCTGAAGACATGGATTACTGTTTTTACGATTTCTTCTAATTGACTTGACATTGCACTTGAATATAATTATGGAACTGATGTTTTACATGTAACTAGTAGTCTAATTTAACTAAAGAGTGAAAAAAAATCTTACAAAGAGATTTTGGTCCCTTTGCAGTTAATGAATGAGTATTGTATGTTGATGTACATAATATGTAGCAGAAAAATAAAAGATGCCTTGTCTCAGTATTATTAGTTTTGCTTCAAGAATTTATGAGATTTATATATTAAATATTCTGTAGAGTTATTCCATTCAATAAGTTTGTTCTTCCTTTAATTATCACTAATATTCCTTACTTACTCCATTTTTAACTTTGGCCACGAGGCAAATTAAGATCATGAAAATAAGAAATATAGGATTTCTGTGGCTAAGCTTCATCTCAGTTTTCAGGAATTTAAGATTTTCAAATATATCCAAATACTGGTGGCCATTCTCACATGATGACTACTCTCCACTCAATTATCACTCCCTTTGACTTCCAAATTGAATCTGTTATTATTTTCCTTTCATTCCTCTCTGCTTTATCTCCTACATTTCGCTTTAAGTGCACATAAAAGATGCTATGATTCATTCTCGCGTAGGCAAAAATATTATTACTGATAAGCAGTGGTATAAGATTTGACTTCTATGCCTGTTATACACCCATCCTTGTCAAACCACTACTCATACCAGCTCCTTCAAGTTTTACTCTTTCTCATTGTTTCCTTTTTCTATGTCTCGGGCTTGAGTGCATGCCAAAAGACTTCTTCAGTGACAGACCCTTGAGATCCTCCAAATTATTACTACCCTTTGATGCTCATTTCCTTTCCTTAAACAGTAGATTCTTGTTCTCATTCTTTCTTTATCATTCACATCAATATAACCCACACCTTATTCATTCTGAAGGCCTTATCAGCTGTGCTGGGATCCACAGATGAACATACCTGCCAACAAGTGCAGAACATGTGCTTAGTTTAAAATAATATTTAAAATCACCATTGGTTTTCAGCTATTATTTCTGCTACCTATACCAGTACATGGTTTTTCTCCTATGAAAATTTTTCATACAGAGCATGTGGTGGTTAATCTTGATTATGAACCTAATTGGATTGAGAAACACCAAGGAAATTAGCAAAACACACTTCTGGGTGTGTCTGTGAAGGTTGTTCTGGAGAGGATTGGCATGTTGGACAACAAATTGAGGGGGAAGACTGTCCTGAATATGGGTGGCACTGTCCAATACTTTGGAACCCGATGGAACAAAAGCAGCAGAAGAAAGTCCACCAGCATGTAAAAGCTTATATATATACACACATATATATATACACATATATATGTATGTGTATATATATATGTATATATACATATATATATATAATTTGATTCTGTTCTTCCGGAGTGCCATGACTAATATATTCTTCTATTGAAACTATTTCTAGGATCTGGAATTGCCAATCCAAACTCATTACAAGTTATAATTTCTCAATGGGCCTTCTAACAAATCCAAGGTCAATTAATTTCTCTCTCTTTTTTATTGTCACATTTTGTACCTATCATATATACTAATTTGATATGCATCTTCCTCCAAACCAAACAATAAGCTCCCAGTGGCACGAATTTTACTTCTATTGTTCAGTCCTCAGGGTTTTGCTATCTATGGATATTATGAGCTCTTTATAAATAATAATTTGAAGGAAATAAATGGTGTGTATTCATAAAAGTCCCCCAAAGTGTCGCTTTCACGGACATAAAATGATTTCCCCACATAGATGTGCACACAGTATAGAATCTGCACCAAGTGCAACTGGGGAAATGCACACGCTATATTAATGGAATCCTTGAGATTCATAGATAGCCAGTGCTATCAAAAGTGCGTGATGCTTCTGTTGAGTCCTAAGAGTATAATTTTGAATTCTCGCCTACTCATCAGGTGTCTGAAACTGGGATGAGTTTCTTTGATCATATCTCTGGATAGGGCAGATATTACTAAAATCATAGTTCAGATACATGAACAAACAAGCTGACCTGAGCCAAGGTTATTGTCCAAAGATCTTTCACATTAACTTTTTGATTTCTACAGCCCCAAATTTTGATATTATTCAATAATAAATTCCGACATCCAGACATATGTTGTCTCTACCCACACTCTAACCACTCGCCTCATGTGGCTGCTGAGCACTTGAAATGTGACTTCTCTGAACTGAGATATGCTCCACATGTAAATACACATGAGTTTTGGGGGGGGGAGAAAGAAGAATATAAAATATCTCATTAGCTGGGTGTGGTGGTGTACAGCTGTAATCCAGTACTTGGATTGTTGAAATAGGAGAGTGCAGTTTGAGGCCAGCCTCAGCAACTAACAAGGCCCTCAGCAATTTAGTGAGACTCTATGTCAAAATTTAAAAAGTAAATAAAATAGGGCTGGGGTTGTAACTCAGAGATAGAATGCCCCTGGGTTCAATCCCCAGTACAACACACAAAAAAAGAAAAAAATCTCATTAGTATTTTCAATATATACTTATGTTGAAATGATAATGTCTTTGAATATATAGGATTAAATAACAATTTATTATTAAATTAATTTTATCTTTCTCTTTTTCTTCTTGGTGTAGCTACTAGATAATTTTTTTGTGTGTGTGGAACTGGGGATTGAACCCAGGGGCATTCTACCTCCAGGTGACACCTCCAGCCCTATTTTTTATTCTTTATTTTGAAACAGGGTCTCACTATGTTGCGAAGGGCCTCACTAAGTAGCTGAGGCTGGCCACGAACCCAGATCCTCCGGTCTCAGCCTCCTTAATTTTTTATTAAAGAATTGACTCATATCTGTATTTCTATAGGACAGAGCTGAACTAGGCCCAAGAGATATTTGAAATTGTTCTTTATAAAAGGAACATGTAGTAACATAAGAGACTATTGCTAAGAACTGGAAGTATGGTTTATATTCCTATACCTAGGCTTTATCCAAAATCTACATGCCCTTTGCCTCCTTGAGCAGAGGCTTATTATCATTATTATTATTATTATCATCACCATCATTATTATTGGTGCATTGTAATCATACATCATGATGAAGTTCAAAGTGATAGAGACATACATACACACAACATTTGCTGAGGTTCCCCCAGCACTCACCCTGCTCCCTCATCCTCCCTGTGCACGCCATTAAGATTGGCATTGATAAGTTTGTGTATGTACATCATGTCTATCGAAGTGTTTCCTTCACCGAGTCTCCCTGCCCCCTAGCCACCTCCTTCCCTTAGGCCCCCTCCATCACTGTACCAGGGTTTCTCTTCCTTTTCCTAGAGTCCTTCCTGTATTCTAATTTCTCCCTATCTTCCGCTTATGAGGGGAAACAGTTGACCTTTCACTTTTTGTGACTGACTAATCTTACTTAGCATAATATTTTCCAGTTCCATTCATTTCCCTGCGAATGACATGATTTTGTTCTTTATGGCTGAGTGGATTACAAAATTATGGCATATACGTACAATGGGATTCTACTCAGCCATAAAGATGCTTCTACACCACATTCCCACCCCAGTCTGTGTCTTTAGTAATCAGCACTGAGGCAGGCCAGGAATGTGACATAGCTTTTTTCTTCCAGTTTTACAGGCAGTACTTATTCAGGCCTTCTATTATTCTACATGGACCTGGAGCTGAAGGACACAGAAAAAATACTTTTTAGATAGTTGTTTCTAACACTCCTATCTTACCACTCATCATGGTCTTGTATATTCATGACTATGGCTTAGCCCTGCAAGAAGAACTGCTAGAATAATTTAGCTAGAGAAATAATGCTGTAATAGTATTCTGGTACTTAATTTTAGAACCAAATATCACATTTAATGATATTTATTATACTTGTGCATGTTATATGATACAACTTCTTCTGAGTAAGATCCTGCCTGACTTAGTGGTTTTAGTTCAGCTGTTCCAATGAATTTAGAGAAGAATTGGTTGTAATTTAATACTCTTCTTTCTTAACACCTTTTGGCAATGGTAGAAAAACTAAAGGGATACATTCTTCAATTGCCTTGTGACTTCTCCCAAACCCTCTAATGGTTATGGGGATAAAATTCTGTAAGTGTTAGGAGCTCATTTTAAACCTGAAGAAAACCCATGACAGTCAATATCCCAACACAAGACTGTATACTTCTGCTTCTTTTCCTCTGATGTAGTATTAACATGAGCTCTGTGTATGTGTGTGTGTGTGTGTGTGTGTGTGTGTGCGCACGCACACACACAGACACACTCGCCCACAGCATGTGGGCATCTTCTCAAGCTGGATACATGAGGCCAAGGAGTCACCAGCAATTTTTATAAAAAATTCATTGCAATTTACATTTAATTACTAGAGTATACTATTGTGGGCAGATCTGGGACTATCCTCTGCCAATTTATTAATATTTACTACTGAAAAATCCTCTTCTTCAAATAAAATGTTGAAGATAAGCACATAATCCCCTTAAAGGGGAACTAGTAATGGTAACACTGGTACTGAAGGCAAGAATCAAATGCTGCTGGTTCACTTCTTGAGGCATGGACTTCAGTCACTGGCATCATTTCATGGTGTTCATTTCCAGCCTTCCAGGCAGCGCTTACTCAGGCCTTCTGTTATTCTGCATGGATATGGAGCTAAATGACAGAGATGAAACACTTTTTAGATATTTGTTTTTAATATGTATAGAAGTAAGTGGAAATTGAGTTTATAATTCAATACAGTGAATTTCTATTTTTGGTGATTATTTCTCAAATTGTCCTAGGTTCACTCAGAAGAACAGAATGTAGCCCATGGAACTGAGAATTAGATATGACCACTGTTATCTTTAATTGTAGTCTTAGATAGAACCTTTTTCTCACTCAGCAACTTTAGTACAGATTGGCCACTGCTAATTCAGTACTATTTTCTATTTCAGTAAATTCTAGAATCTCAGTGAATTTTTTTGAGCCTGTGTTCATTAGCAAGTGTTATTCTGAGTTTTCTACATTAAAAAAAAAATCCAAGGATGTATAGAAACAAAGGCACCTGACCTGAATCTCAGACAAAAACAGAGAGAAAAATATTATTATTTCTTTATACCTTGCTTGGTATTCAGTAAGCCTAAAGAGATAATGAACTTTCAAAGTTGGCTTTAAAACTATGTTCAGGAAAATAGTTGTTACTATATACTTTCAGTCAATTAATACCTGCCATAAGTCTCTCTTTGATTTCTTTCTTTTTTTATTTTTTATTTTTGCACAAAATTGTTTTATGTAATAACAAGTCATATTAAATATGCATATCTAATTATTGCAGTAATTAATCTCCAAAAAAGGAAAACTTGGCTTTATTTTTCATTAAGTGGTCCCTAAATTATGAAAAATTTGCTGTGATTCATTCAGGTTGTAGTATCAATGCATATTAGTATCAATGTCAAAGGTAAGACCAGGTTAAAATGCCATGGTGAGAGACTGAAGACATTAGAATTATTGTTCAATTATTGTTCAGTTTGTTAACTAGCAAGAACATGGCAAATTGCTACAAAATAAAGCAATTAATATGTATTAGCCATGTCTTTTGACTTTCCATATTCTGATGCTTTGTCTTATAGGATTAGCCAACCTCTAAAGACAAAAAAAAAAAAAAAGACTTACCCTAGAGCAGGCCTTTCTTTTAGTGGTGCTAGAGATTGAACCTAGGGCTTTATGGACTCCAGGCAGGCCCTCCACCACTTAGCTACATCCTGACCCCTAGAGCAGGTCTTTCCCTTGTAAACAAACCATCCAGAGTCCACATCCTTACTTTATCAGGTGCTTAGATTCCCAGGCTATAATGCATCAACTTTGTCATCCCTGAGCCAGGTACCAGACAACTACTGACAGCCCCAATTCCCCAAAACCTATGGACCTGTTCTCCCTGCCTCTCCCCTTCTTTCCTGTGGAAAGCACAATAAAGGCTCTTTGTCTTGTGCACCTTTCTCCCCACTGTCCCTGTACCATTCCCTCTGCCTGCTGACCGACCGTGGTCTTCCCCGTGTGGCCCTTTCTACTATGGTACCCCTCTTCCTGGGATCTGTAAGAATAACAAACCATCATTTCAATGGCAGCCATCTCTTGATAAATAATAAGAATACCTACATTTTAAAACATCTAATCTTAAGATTTTAATGTTGACTCTAAGAATTTTCATAATATACTTTTATGTTTATTTCACAAATATTAATTGAGAGTCTACTAGGTCTAAGACCATCCTAGATTTTATACAGCTTTTCAAGATGATTTATAACCTTTTCCCTCAGAGAATATGTAATTTAATTGTGACTAGTGATTTCTTCAACTAAATGAAAGAGTAATGATTTTTACTATGTAATTGTTATCTCCTTTTATATTTATTACTTCTTTAAATGTGTTTACCTTTTCATATTTGATTAAATATAACTAGGATTTGACTGGCACAAGGAAAAGACAATAGAGTAGCTTATATCACTCTAAGGATAATTCAAAAGCTATTTATACTGATTAAATTATATAGTATTTGCTTCTATAGGTGGGTACATAGTAAATCAAGAATGTAGCACTCTAGCAGATAGAGAAGTCATTTGATAAATCAAAACTCAGAAGAAATTCAATAATTTCCTAGCATACCTCCCATTCCCTTAAGAAATCATTTTTTGTACTGCATTATTTTGCAGATGAATGCAAAAGTTTGGCTACTTCATCTTGATGTTCTCTGTAAGTTTGCAAAGTGCCTCTGACTACATGACTTAAACAAACAGATGTTTGTCTTCTCATGGTTCTGAAGGCTGGAAGTGCAAGATCAAATTACTGACAGATCTGGTTCCTTCTGAGAGCTATAAGGGATAATCTGTCTCACACATCTCTCTTTGGTTTGCAGATGGCCATCTTCTCCCTGGGATTTCATATCATCTCTCTCTCTGTGTCCAATTTTCTTCTTCTCATAAGAACACCAGCTATCCTGGATGAGGACCCATCCTAATGAACTGGCTTTCAGTTAATCACCTCTATGAAAATTCTATTTCTAAATAGAATCACATTTGGAGATATTGGAAGTTATAACTTTGATATAAACTTTTTTGGGGGATACAATTTAGTCCAGAAAACATCAATCTGGTTGTTGAGCCAAAACTAAGAAGTAAATATCAGTCTTATTTATCTTTCTGACTATTGTTACATTTTAGACTACATTGCATTTGCGTTAAAAATATCAAAATCTTTGCAAAATAAGCTAATAAACACTAACTCCTCCTCTACCTTCTTTTCTTCTTCTATAAGAAAGTTATTATTGTCATCAAGTGACAATACAGATACTTGTCCAGAGTAAATAGAACTTTGGTACACATTGATACATTTCTCCAAGGTCCAACTCAAATCCTGATATTTTTCTAATTGGCCACCCAACTCTCAATGACTCCTTCATCTGGATGCTTATAACATTTTTGGTCTTAATAAGACTTTTGTTTGTCCACCTATATGGTTAAGTTCCACCCAAGATGAAACTATTTCTAGCATATAGATATTTTTATCCATCCATTCAACAAGAGGAAATTATTAAATATTTTATATTGATGGAAAACTATTGATTAGGTCTAAAGAATATCAAGATAAATGATGTATGAACTTTTCCTCCATAAGCCCACATGAAGGGAAATATGAATGATATTAATAATGGGAATATAAATATTAATACTAGAGTCCAGCTTTTCTCACCCTACCTGTTTCCATTCCACTGATGTCAAGACCAGCACTTCCATAATGCTAAGTCTAGTGACTGATTTTTATTCCTTATCTTACTAGAACTATTAGCAGATTTTGACAAAATTAATGTTTCTCTTCCCTGATAAAGTTTCTTCATTTGGCATTCAGGCACATTATCTCTTGGATTTCCTTCATTACACTGCCCACTTCTCATTCTCCTTTGCTACTTCTCTTTTGTCCTCAACCTCTTGAATCTCCTAGTTATATAATATTTGGGGCTATTGGAAATCAGTTTTTGTACTCCTTAATTCCCTAGTTAGTCTTTTACTTACTGTGATCCAAGCTCATAGTTTTAATTCCATATATATGGTGATTACTCCCTAATACAGATTTCCAGTTCATCATTTACCTCTGAACTTGTAGACTTATTTATTTGGCTGCTTCCAATAGTCTCCTCAGTGTCTAAAAAATATCTTAAACCCAACATACCCCAAATTAAACTCCCGATGTTTCCCATAAACCAGCTTCATCCACAGCCTTTCTTGCCTTTGTTAATGACAGTTCCATCCATCTTACTTTATTTAGACCAAAAACTTTGGAGTCATGCTTAGCTATTCTCTTGTATTTCACATATCTCACATTTATTCAATTAAAAGCCTTATAAGCTCCACTTGCCAAATAAATCTAAAACTTTACCACTTTCTACATTTCTAGTGTTACCACTTATGGTTTGAATTTGGAATGTCTCTCAGACCTCATATAGTAGACAACACAGCCATTCTGGATTTGGTTGCTAGGGAAGGGTCCCTGGGGGCATGATCAGGGACAGTGTTTTCTTAGGTGGATGCTACAGCTTCTGCTTTTCCTTCTCCCCTGCCACCATGAGCTGATAACAAACTTCCTCTTCTTTGCTCCTTGCCATTATGCCCTGAGGATCTGAAGTTCTGGCTTCCAGGAGCAGATCTAACACTGACTGAAATCTCTACAACCATGAGCAAATGAATTATCCTTCCTCTAAGTTTTGCATGTCAGGTATTTTGAGTCACAGTGATGAGAGTATTGACTTAAACAACCATCTTTGTTGGAGCCAGTATCATTTCTTATGTAGATTACTCTGAAGGCCTTCTTGCTCATCTCTTTGCTTCTGTTCTTGTTTCACTATTGTCTACTTTTGACATAATAACCAGAGTGAGTCTCTTAAAACCTTGCAATATTTCCCTGGCACTTAGGACAGCTGCCAGAGTCTTTGCAGAAGCCTTCCAGGCCCTTTGCCATGAGCCCCCTGGTGTTTCTCTGACTCTGTCTCCTAGTTCTCTCTCCCTCCTCTGATCACTGCACAGCCTGGGATCAAAATCCCAGTCATATTCACACCTTGTTATATTCAGAGTAGCTCTTCACCCTTCCTCAAATGCCTTTCTTCCAGATAGCTCCATGGGTAACTTTCGTTCACTTGGGAGGAATGTTATTTATTACTCAAATGTCACTTTTCCTTCATTCATTATTCAAATGTTACATTTATCTGGATCACATTGTTTCAAATGCCCCTACTTCAAATGCCCCTTAACCAAATTTTACTTCTCTTTTTAATTTTTTTTTGTTTTTTGTTCACAGCATCTGTCATCTTTTAACATACTATAAAATTTATCTTTATTATGCTTATTATTTACTGTCTATTTCAGCAGAGAGTGCAAGTATAGGAGAACAGACATCCTTGTCTTATTCTACAGAAAATGGTCTGGTTGATGGTAGGCTCTCAGATATTCATTGAGGGAATGGTCAAATGAATGAATTAGTCAGTGTTAAGTCACTAATTGGATTAATTAATTTGTAGGGGTATATGCAAAGTGTCACTGCCAGCTGTGGGTTTCATTCTCCCAAGTAAGTCCAGTAAAGATTATATTGAAGGTTGCCTTAATTATCTTTTATTATATCATTATTTTAAAAGATGGTGCCTTTGATCTCACCTTTGGTGAAGCATTCATTCTTCTCTTGCCTCATGATAAGAAAGGCATCCACTTGTATCTCACATGCACTAGCATAGCATGATTTAGGGCAAAAGTGCTCCAAAGTCATTATAGCTGGGTACAAAAGAGCTCAGTATCTTACTAGTTATGTGAAGGGCAAGTGACTTATACTTTGCTGTGTCCATTTTCTCATCTCTAAAATAGAAAAACTGAGAGAATTTACCCAACATGTTACTGTGAAGATGAAATTCATGAAGAGATTCAAACAGGGCTTGACACATCTTTATCTTGATGAAGATCAGATATTAGTATGATTCTTACCTTGGGGAGTTAGCTTTATTTAATGAAAAGAATCTCATGTTAGGTTTAAGATTGAAATATAAATCTGGCTTCATCACTAACTGGTTTTATGAGATTAAGTAGGTCATTTAATGACCTTGATTGAGTTTGGAAATGAAAGAGTAATAGCAGATTACATCTAAGATTTCTTTTCACTCTAAAAGCCTATAATCCCTGATAATTATGATGATAACATATTTCTTTAAAGGGCCACTTATCAAATGCATAACCGATTTCTATAAGAAATGAGTTTTTGTTTAATTTAGATGAATTAGAGATGACTAAACCCACTGCATTCATTCTTATGTTAATCCTTATTTGATATAAAAATAATTATTGGGATTACAAGAATAAGATGGATTTTCAGGAAATGTTAACTAATGATGATGACACACACATATGGCATCTAATATAAAAATAGTGTAAGCTTTTAAATAACATACAAATGCTCTTACTCTTTCATAGATAGCTTTTCTTTGAAGGACTACCACAGGCATCAGTATAATATTCATTTTAGTCATATGACAATTATATAGGGATGGTGCAAGATCTGACAAAGTTTTATTAAATTGTCATAGTTCAGTTTGACAAGTAGAAATGTATATTCTTCCAAAATATACACAATGTTAGGAAAAATGAGTAATTCATTTCCTACATTTTTTTAGAGATCAGGCCTTTTGAATATGAGAGAGTCATGTGCACTGTTACTTTAAAATAATTGACTGTTACAACTAAAAGTATAACTTAGTTAATAAAATTACATTTAAATAGATTTCTCTTGGATAAATTCTGGTTATGATCAGAGGACAACTGTTTATTTTTATACTGTAGTGTTTGTTTTCTTTTGAGTTGAGCTTACAATAAAATTTCCAGACAGTATAATAACCAAGAGTAAGTTCATCACTTTAAAAAAATGCCTTAACCAAAAATTCTGTGTAACATTACATTCATGCTCTTGTTATTGGCACATTTAATTCAAACATGAATTCATAAATATTCATGATAAATAGTGAATCATGGTGGTTTTGGTAATGGAATTTGGTCCTAGATCTTTTCTTTTTTCGTGGCTTGTCTTTTGGCTCCAATGTTTAAAAATGTCTTCGTTGAATGTAACACTTCCATTATTGCTTTATAGCAAAGAATGAGAGTCTGCATGATGATCAAAGAAGCAGTGGAGGATAGTTAAAATGAAACTGTAGATAAAAAAGGAAGATTTATCTTAATACTAGAAAATACTCTTTGAGCATGCTGTTGTTTTTGTGTAAGGTAGGACAGACTTTAACAAGTAGGTACATATGCTGCTTGGTGCATATGTACATCGAACTTAGGTGCTCCAAATTGTGCTAAATATTTTTGCTTAGTAAATTTCATTTTAACCCTGAAAAACAAGTCTGTGTTGAGAGAAAAATTTGATTTATAATAATAATTTCTCATATTGTTAATTTAGAGATCCATGAGAAAAAACTGATAATCCATTTGCAAGCTTTCTGAAGAATCTATACAAGATAGATTTTTTAATGGTTTTGAAATTAGCCTAATTCTATGGAGATCTTTTAAAAATGTTATATCTGCATTACAGAAGAATGTGTCAATGTTTGATGGTTTGTACAATATATATTAAACCATATAGGTTAGTTCAATTTCATTACACAAATATTTTCAAAGGTTTCCATTTAAAACATGCAAAGTCATTCAAGTGTGGAAAATGATTTAACACAAATACCTACCTTTTGTTCAGTTTTCCATTTTTATTGATGCCATGAATTTGGAACAAGTCTATACCATTATTTCTTACCTTAGTTAAACTTAAAAACATAACCTACATTTTATTTATTTATTTATTTATAATTTTTTTATTGGTGCATTGTAATCATGCATCTTGATGGGTTTCAGGGTGATAGAACTATACATGCACACATCAGTTCAAAAGTCATTTTTCAAATGCACCATTTTAGAATTAAACATGTATTCATAAACCTATATTGTATAAACTATATCTAATTACCACTATTTATCAGTTTAGGATTTGGAATATCATGAATTTTTTTTGTGGTCTCTGCTTATTTGTCTCCTATGTGTCCTGCATCAGTTTCTGCAAAAATATTAGGGAACCAAGTACAGTGACTTGGCCAGAGTGCAATTTAGAGTGTGGTTTGAGAAATAAGAGTGTTTTCTGTATTTTTGAAAGAGTTCTTCTTAATGTATGATTTTATTTCAATTCAAACAATATTTATTAAGAATATATGATTAAAGCCGGGCGTGGTGGCGCACGCTTGTAATCCCAGTACTTTGGGAGGCGGAGACCGGAGGATCCGGGTTCGCGGCCAGCCTCAGCTCTCTCGCTCTCTCTCTCCCTGTCTCTCTCTCCCTGTCTCTCTCTCTCTCTCTCCTTAGTGAGGCCCTCTGCAACTTCGTGAGACCCAGTTTCAAAATAAAGTATAAAAAATAGGGCCGGGGGCATAGCGC
>PVJS01041952.1:0-17726 GCA_004027185.1 Glis glis
GAGGCCCTCCACAACTTCGTGAGACCCGGTTTCAAAATAAAGTATAAAAAATAGGGCCGGGGTTGTAGCGCGGAGGTAGAACGCCCCTGGGTTCAATCCCCGGTACCGCAAAAAAAATAAGTAAATAAATAAAAAATAAATAATTAAATAAAAATTTAGAAAAGACTTACATAGATCAAAAGGAAATGAATGGAGAAAGATATACCATTCTAACACTACTCAAGTAAAATTGATCAAACTATGTTATGTGCATATATGAATATGCCAAATTAAAGCCACCATTTTTCATAATTATTATGCACCAATAAAAATAAAAACAAACTGGGATTATGCTTATTAATTTCAGACTGAGCCAAATTCAGAGTATGGAAAGATAGCAAATATAAAGGTGCAAACTGAAAAAAAAAAAAGGTAAATTCTCTAAGAAAAGTTTTCAATCCTTTATGGGCACTCACCTAGAAAAAGAGCACCAAATAATGTGAGCCAAAACTGATAGAACTGCAAGAAGAAATGGATGAATCTTGTGTTATAGTTGGAGGCTTTAATAATCCTTAATAAATGGACAGTGCCAGCAGGCAAAAAAGAAAAAGAAAATCAGTAAAGACATAGGGGAACTCAACAGCACCACCAATCACCAGGGTATAATTGACATCAACAAACTACTTCATCAAATAACTTCAGATTACACATACTTGAAAACTCACAGAGAACACTAACCATGATACACTACATTTTGGGCCATAAAATACCCTTTAAGAAGTTAAAATATTAGAAATCATATAGTTTTTGCTTTCAGTCCTCAGTGGCATTAAACCAGAAATCAATAGGATTTCTAGTTTACACAGTGGAGAAGTCCTAAAATACTCAGAGATAAATCAACACACTTAGAAATAAAACATGGACCAAGGGTGAAACCTCAAAAAAATATAAAAATGTTTTAAACTGAATGAAAATAAAATGCCAGTTATCAAAATTTATGAGATGCTATAGAGTAAAAGCACTTTCTAGAGGGAAATTTACAGCATTGAATGTGTGTTAGGAAAGAAGAAATATATAAAAATAAAATCTAAGATTCCATCTTAAAAAACTAGAAAAAGAAAAGCAAATTAAATCTAAAGTAAGCAGAATAAAAAATTAAAAATTAGAACAGAATTAATGAAATTAAAAATAGAAAATAAGTACAGAAAATTAACATACCAAAAGCTAGTTCTTTGAAACATCAGTAAATCTTAATAAGTATATGAAAATAAAGAGAAGACAAATAAATTATTAATATCAGAAATAAAAGAGAGAGCATCACTATGGATTACATAGACATTACAAAGACAATAAAGGATTATTATAAACTGTGCTATGCACACAAATTAGATGAAATGGACCAAATTCTTGAATGACACAATCTACCCAACTCAAATTAGATGAAAAAACTAACTGACCAAGACCTAAATCTATTCAAGAAATCGAACCAATAGTAGCAAATTAAAACATTTTATCATATGAGTGAGCAATTTCACTCCTTGGTGTTTATCCAAATGAATTAAAAATTATATCCACCTGAACCTTCACAGGGATGTTTATAGCTGTATTATTTATAATTGCAAAAACTTTGGAGCAACCATGATGTCCTTCAGTATGTGAATAGATAAAATGTGGTAAATCCATAAAATGGAATATTACTTAGTGCTAAAAAGAAATGAACTATCTAACCAGGAAAAGACATGAAAGGTGGTTAAATGCATATTGCTAAGTGAAAGCAGTCAAATGAAAAGGGTACATACTGTATTAATCCAACAACAGGGCATTCTGTAAAGGTAAATCTATGAAGGTGGTAAAAGTATCAGAGGTTGAAAGAGGATGGATGTTAAGGAGGGATTCATAGGTAGAACACAGAGGATTTCTATGGCAGTGAAACTACTCTGTTTGCTAAGCTAATAGTTTTTTTTTTCATTACATGTGCAGGATGTACAACAATCAAACATGACTGTGATGTAAACTGTGGACTTTGGGTGATCATAATGTGCCAATGTAGTTCCATCCATTGTAGCAAGTGTACCACTCTGGTGCATGATTTGATAGTAAAGAAGTCTGTACCCATGTGTATATAGAGGATATATGAGAAATTTCTGTATCTTCTGGTCAATTTTTCTATGGACCTAACACTATTCTAAAATATAAAGTCTATTTAATAAAAAACAAATTTCATTACAAATTCTGTTCTCTAGTTCTGTATTATATATTATATATTTATATATAATTATATATTATTATATATGACTATAATTAAAATATATATGTAATTATAATTATCCAATATTTATGATGTATTATAAACATAAAATGCTGGTATAAAGCCGGGGGTGATGGCACATACTTGTAATCCCAGTACTTGGGAGGCTGACACAGGAGGATTGCTGGTTGGAGGCCAGTCTCACCTACTTAGTGAGAACCTCTGCAACTTAGTGAGACCCTGTTTCAAAATAAAAAAAAAAATAGGGCCGGGGGTACAGCTCAGAGGTAGAATGCCTTTGAGTTCAATCCCAAGTACCAAAAAAAAAAAAATGCTGGTATAAACATAAACACAAAGAATAGGAAAATGTCTTATTTTTCTTAAAGTTAAATAATTTAAAGAATGGACTATTATCTTCATGATATTCTGTATCTACGTAGTAACAAACCAATGCCATTGTTGCAGACAAAATTGTTGCTAAACACACAGGAAGCTGGTGACTAGGCAGGAATGCCGAGGTCAGCAGCTGCCTGTCCCATTACCTGGCTTACCATCAGAAACAGATGGAGGAACTGGTGGAACATTTTCATCCAAATTTCCAGTTGAAAGGAAGTTGAATAAAAGTCCTTTATATCTTCAAAGTTTCTGCAAAATATGCCTTACAAATAGTATGTGGTAATAGGTATTGTCAATCAACATCTATTCATGGCAAATATTATAAGGCAAAATTGTGTTAGATAATACAGATATGCAAATATGCATACATATGTACACAGATGCACATATACACAGATACTTAATTTGAGCAAAATCCACACACAATGAACTCACACATTTTAAGTGCATAATTTGATGACTTTAAATTAATACATACACTGTGAAACCACAATCTCCATGAACATTTTGCTATAGCATTTTTATAGAAGCCTTTTATTAAATTAAAGAAGTTCCCTCTACTTAAATTTTCAGGGAATTTAGAAGTAATGGTTGGTGAATTTTTTCAAGTTTTTTTGCATCCAGTGAAAGCATTATAATCTTCTACCATTGTTGTGTGAACTTTATTCATGACTTTCTAAAACTTATTTTGAAATAATTTCAGACTTGCAGAACAGTCTCAAATACAAAATAGAAAGCTCATATACTCTTCAGTCAGATTTTCCTAATGTTAGCCTCTTACATAATCATGACAAAATAGAAAATCTAAGAAATTATCATTCTTACAATTCTATTAATAACACAATGATCAGTTTTTTAGTACTTAAACATTCTTGGAGAAATCCAAAGTTGGATTTACCCTTTTCTATAAATTGTCAGATTCAGTTTGTGACTATTTTATTAAAAGATTTTGCATGTATGCTCATAACAAATATTGAACTGTAGTCTTGTATTCCTACAATATTTTTTAGGATTATTTCGTTATTTATTTATAGTATTTTTGGTACTGGGGATTCAGCGCAGGCTTAATCTGCCTCCAAGTTACATCCCAGCCTTATTTATTTATTTATTTATTTAAATTTTGAAAGCATATTCTGCTAAATTTCTGATGGTCTTGCTAAATTGCTGAAGCTGGCCTCAAACCTGTGATCCTCATGTTTTAGCCTCCCAAGTACTGGGATTACATGCCTGTAACACCATACCTAGCTTATTATTATTATTTTTAAGTTTTGACATCATATTGCCCTCCTAGAATGAGAAGGAATTATGAGAGAATTTGCATGAGATTTATATTTAGTATCTTTAAGTATTAAATCAGTGAAATAATGTGGATGTAGAATTTTCTGAACGGGAAGGTTTTTAATTAGTAAAATTTCTTTAACAGTTAAATCTATTTACATTTTCTATTATTTTATGCACTTTGACAAGTTGTTTCTAAAGTTATTTGTATATTTTATGTAAGTTTTCACATTTATTGGAAATTTTATATATGTAAGGTCTTACTGTTGTCTTCTTTCGTATTCCTGATATTGGTAATTTGTGTTTTACCTCTTTTTTCTTGTTTAGCATATTTAGAGTATGATAATTTTTATAAACTTTGTAATTTTTTTTTCTTTTTATTACATTCTATGACTTTCCTCCTATTTTTCTGACTCCTTCTCTTAGCTTTATTACCTTCCAACTTATATATGGAAAATTATTCATCTAAAGTATTTCTTCTTCATAAAATTCTAAGTGTTTAAGGCTTTGAATTTCTCACTAGGTACTGACTTACTTGCATCCAAAACATTTATTTTTATTTTTTTCATTTTTTGCGGTACTGGGGATTGAACCCAGGGACATTCTACCTCCAGGCTACACCCCCAGCCCTATTTTTTTTTATTCTTTATTTTGAAACAGGGTTTCACTAAGTTGTGGAGGGCCTCACTAAGTAGCTGAGGCTGGCCGTGAACCTACGATCCTCCTGTGTCAGCCTCCCAAGTACTGGGATCACAAGCATGAGCCACCACACCCGGCCAAAACATTTTAATGTGTCCTGTTTTTATTATCATTTAACTCAAAATATTTTCTAATTTTCCTGCTGATATTTCTTTGCCTCGTGGTTTATTTATATTATACTAGTTAATTTACATACAGTTGGGTATTTTGTAGACATACTGCTATTGATTTTTAATCAGGGTCTTTATGTCAAGAGAATGTATGATGTAAAATGTCAAGGTTTTGGTATTTAGTGAGATTTTTTATAGCTAATGTATTATCTATCTTAGTGAGTGCTACTATAAGTGGACTTGAGTGTGCTATTTTTGGGTACAGATGTTCTTCAAATTATTAGGGGGTTACATCTTAATAAACCTGTTGTAAATGGAAACTACAGTATATCAAAATGTATAATTCAATAACAATACAATAAAATATGCCTAACAAACCAAACTGTATAACTTAGCAGGACAGTACCCTGTAGAGTACCATTTGTTTGTCCTTGTGACAGAGTGACTGGGAACGGGGGCTCACTGCTCCTGCCAACACTACCATAGAATACTTCGTAGTATGTAACTAGCCTGGGAAAGATTAAAATTCAAAACTAAAAGTAAAATTTTCAGTATATATATGGCTTTTGTACCATTATAAAGTCAAACATGAATTGAACCATCTAAGTCTTTAGGTATAACATTTATCTATTTATATACATATTTAATATGATGAGTTTTTCCTTACAGCAATGGGGGTTGAACCCAGGGTCTTGAGCACTGTATGCGAGCTCTACCACTGAGTTATTTCTTTAGCTCTTTTTATTCTTCTTAATTTTGAGACGGTCTCACCAAGTTGCCCAGCCTGGCCTTCAATTTGTTGTCTTCCTTCCTCAAACTCTGAAGTGACCAGGACTGGTGTGCACCAGCATACCTGGCTGGAATTTATTAATTTATTTAAGAAACAATTAGAATTGGATATTTTTCAGTAAATGGTACTATCACTCCATGGTAGGTGAACACCGCAGAGTATGTACTTTGTAGCAGTTAGAAGTAACAGACTATGTACATACACCAAAGAAAAGATCGATTTAAAATATATAATGATAATATAAAAACAGAATTGATATATGACATAGACTTTTTAAATTAGAAAGACATGTGTAAGTGAAACTACTAATTTCCCCTGGACTCTGTTCTTCTTTCATAGCAGTAGACAAGCTGAGGGGTGACACCCGGGGGATGTATTTCCCAGGCCTCCTGTCACTGGGTGTGGCCACTTTACCATGTTCTTGCTCAGGGGCGGAAAGAGTCTTCATGTGTGCCATCCCTGGGTTAAGGCCTGAAGCAAGGGGATGACTCGTCCATGCTGTTTTTTGTTTCTGGCAACCAGTTTCAAAAAATAAAGGTTCTTCTGCACAGCACAGACACAATGTGGGGGAAACCCAGGATATCCTAAGGAACCCCAGACGTCAACATGAGAGAGAAAAATAACCATGCATCTGATTAGAGACATTGAAGTTTTGGATTGATCTTGTAGCAATTTAGTGAGGTTTCACTAACACACATGCAAACAAAGAAATATTCATTTTCAAGCACATATATAAACAAAAGGATATAGAGTAAAGATATCAATAAGGACATCTGTGTGCTGGGTTAGAGGAAAAACCAAAGGAGTGAGGATCAAAGGAGATATAGATGAGTCACGCAGACATTTTTGTGCATGAGCCATCTTTTGGATGATTAAAGAGTATGCCTCTCGATATAAGCACACAATAACCCAAAACTCTTGAACTAAGAGTAAGAAGAAATAAAATGGAAAGATGGAGAAGAGAAAAGAAAAAAAAAGGAAATAAAAATGATAAACAATGGCTATCTTTCTTCTCAACCATAATCTTCTCACTTTATGGTGTAATGCTACAGTTGGGTCAGTAGATTGTAATTAATGTGCATAGTAGTGAGGACTGCTGATGTGGAAAAACTACTTTGAAAATGTTGAAAAGACAAGAGAGTGGGAGAACTTGGCCTCACTGTGTGGGTTAACTCAGCAGTGGCTGCGGATTCCTATGAGCTTCGCAGGCGTCTGGTGCCTGAGCATCCTATTCTCGTTGACACTATCCTACTGTATTACATACTCTAAACAGGGCTAAATTGTTTTCTATTTTACGTCCAGCCACAATCATGAAAGAAACTTTGTTCAGAAGCCACATCCTTTATTGCTGACCTTTTAGTAACTTTCTATTTATTGGTCCTGATAATAGCATTTTCAGGAACATAATTATTACTGAATTCCTTTTCTCTAGCGATTGGGATCAATTATTTGTTAAGTTTTTTTTTATTAATTTGGAGGAATATAGATGTATATACTTAATACAACTTTTTACCGAAGTTTAAAACATGTTAACTAAAATGTTGCTTACCAGAATTTTCATGCCCTTTTTTTTGAGAATAGATCTGTTTCTTTTAATTCTGTGTTTTCATTCTTCCTTAAACTTCACCCATAATTCCAGCTCAGCAAATCCCATTTTTTTTAATATGAGGGATAATTTTGTGAAGCAAAATCTAAATGGCAAATCTTTCCATATAATAAATTTATTTACTTATTTTCAATTATCTCACCCATGCATGTTTTATTGGCTTTTAAAAAAGGAATACCACCAAATCTGAAACAAAATCAAGGTCCAGGATAAATTAGAAGCAATTTATTCAGAGTCTTTTTAAGGAATCTCAGCACTGTGAGACACAGGATCCAACAGCAACTGAATTGTGTCCCAAGGGTGGAAGAGAAGGGCAGATTTTAAACAGGCAGAAACAGCAACTGTGAAAGTTCTTTTGCCCAAATTGTGATTGGTGGAGACAAATGGTCAGCGTACGGGGTCACAGTCTTTCAATTCTCGCTGTTTGCAGAGGCAAATGCAGCAATGGCAAGCAAGGGACATTGTGATTTCTGTGGTTTGGCACAGACCAAAAGTGTTCCCTAGGGCACATGAATCCTACTCTCAATGCCTGCCTAGCACTATTCTGGGGCTCTGAGCCAAAGGGTGGCCATTTTGTGATCTCCATTCACAGACCTTTTTAAAGTATTTTGAAATAATTCAACATAACTTTCAGAATAACTAGTCTTTTTTGCATCTTTTATTGTCTTACATACTTAGTAATTTAATCATAATAATAAGAACTGGAATTATTGGACTTTGTGCACAAACCCACCTTGTTAACATAAGCAACCTTCTTACTGACATACAACATATGAGGTTAAACCCTACTAATAGGCACTGTGTCAGTTTGCCACATGATTGTGGTAAGTCCCTTTCTAAAAGACTGATTATTGGCCATGGTGGGGCATGCTTGTAATCCCAGTACTTGGGAGGCTGAGACAGGAAGATTGCAGGTTCGCGGCCAGCCTCAGCTACTTAGTGATGCCCTCCACAACTTAGTGAGACCCTGTTTAAAAAAAACAGAGAATAAAAAACAGGGCTGGGGGTGTAGCTCGGTGATAGAATGCCCCTGGGTCCAATCCTCAGTAGTATTAAATAAATAAATAAATAAATAAATAAATAAATAAATAATAAAAAATAAGACTGATAGTTTTTGTAACATCCATAGGAAGATTTCATGACAGGCCTTGTGTACCTCAGATGATCAGTAATATTTCTATAATGAGATCACATTTCATACTTTTTAGTGTTTTTTCTGTACTAGATGCTGAAAAAGTTAATAAAGATATTATTAGCAAATGAGACTACTTGTGTAAATTTTTATGTAATTTATTAACTTGCTGCAAGTCAGCTCAGTTATTTAGGAAAATGGGAGAAAGTCAAAATATGTTATTTGTACCTATGAATATGCTACAATGAAATCTGTTATTCTTTATAGTTAAAATGCACTAATACAAAAATTAGATGAATAAAATTTTAAAACTTTTATAATTATACTCATTATATCTTTTTAAAACTCTTTTATAATAAATAAAAAGTAACAGTTTCTTTCTGTAGTTTATTCCTTCATTCTATGGACTTGGAATCAGAAGGCGGTTGCTTTAGTCGACACTTTTTGCTGGAAGTTTCTGGTGTATAAACTTAGGGAACTCAGTTTCATAATCTGTAAGGTAGAGTTAGTGATATCTCTCCATCTACCTTGTAAAACTTCAATGGGGATTAAATGTAGCAATAAAAATAAACCCATTTATTGAGTTATACAATATCACACAAATGCAATCTATGTTCTCAACCAAGTAAGAAGGTAATGGAATACCATGTGCAAGAATATGAAAAGTCTATATCCAAATATTCTTTGAAAAATCAGTAAGTTACCCACAAGTTAATTGCAACCTTCTTTGTAAGTGGAATTATGAAAAGTAGAAACTTTTAGTTTTTAGAAAATAGGTTTTCAGTTTGTAGCAGAGTTAATTCAACTATTAAATTAATAGGATTTTTACTCTCTTTCTACATCCCAGTTAATACTGTTTCATGGAGATATATTCAGTCATCCAATACCTCTTTAATTTGTATCTGTATTAATATGTGTCTGCACATTAATTTTAAGGTAACAAAAAACAAATATTAAGCACAAAAATGAATTTTCGTTAATTCTTCTAAAAAATTAAAAAGCTATTTCCTTTTATGTTGCAAACAAATAAAGTGTTTTCACATATTTTTAAAACTGGCTTTTATTTTAGGATGAAAACTCATATTACAGACTTATCACTGTCATCTCCCCATTGAGCTCCCATTAATATTAAAGGGAGTTCAGTTCAATACATTAACATCTCAGTGAGAATCTGTCTCATTATAATTATCACTGACCTTGTCAATTTTAAATTTTAGCTTGGGTTAAAATTAAATCTAAGCTATTAAGAACAAAGTAAAAATCAAAGTGAAAGGTAGAGCATTCCTAATTAAGGGACCAATAAGAAGTTAATTTATTTATGATAGAACTTTAATATAAACATTATATGTATATATGGATGCATATATGTTTGTAGATGTGTATATGAATATATATATATTCTTACAATATTGAAGATATATGCCACTTCCAATGATCTGATATTTAAGTTGCTCTCAATTCTATATATCATAACCACCTACAGAAGTATTAAAATTATAGAAGCAAAGGAGATTCTGATTCAGTGGGTTGGGTGAATCTCATGCCTGTATGTTTTATTAAAGTGACATAGATAATTCTGATTCACCACAGGGTTGTGAACCTCTGCTCTATGTCATAGACAATTTAAGTACATCTACTTTAATATATGAATTTGAACCTTATATCTAGTTGCAGCTTCAATAAGCCTTTCTAATTGCACTCAGAATTGTCATTTTGGCAAGACTTTTGGAACACATATTTTCCATCAGCACACAAATCTTGCATTGACCTCAATGACATTTAATAAAGCTACATTTTCTAACCATTGCTGCTAGACAAAATAAATAAATAATTTCTTTTTAAAAAATCTGCTGCAAAGCTATGTATTGACATATACATTTTAACTGAATTTCAGGTTTTAGAAAGAAGTAGAATTCAGTAATATTTTTCTTATTTCACCTACATGATGGAAAGTTTATGAATTTTATTTTTATATTTTTGCTTAATTATTAATTTTGGCTTCAAGGACCTTTATGAGGGCATGAAGGGCTATCCTAAGGAAGAATAGGTAAAAAGGAGGAAAGAGGGAGCAGGTGGGGAGAAAAAGAGAAAAAGAGAAGAGAGAGGTGCAATTTGAGGGAATACATTGCTTTATGCCTGTTGATTGCTTACACTGTTTTCAAATTAAATCTTACCGTTAATTCCAACATGCCAGAGAAAAAGAGCAACTCTGGTTAAGTGTGGAGATGGTGGGGTAGAAAGGTGGCACGGTGCATTGGGGTACAGAGTAGTATCTAGTAGGTATCTTTTTATAAAATTTTTTATTGGTGCAGTGAGGTTCAAATTCAAACAAGCAGACATGCACATAGTGTTGGTATGATTCCCTTCATGTCCCACCCTGCATCCCTCCCCATACATAACGCTAAATTGGTAGTGTTACCTTCATGCATGAGCACAGCATGATTTGAACTGCTTTTTATATCAGTTCATCCCTTTTCCCTCTCCAACTTCCTTCTCCTTATCCCCTCTGCTAGTCTATTAGTCACTTTCCTCATTTATCTAAACTCCCTTTTGTTTTTTATTTTCTCTTTAGCTTCCATATATGAGAGAAGACATTTGACCCCTGACTTTCTACAACAGACTGATCTCACCATAATAGTCTCTGTTTACATCCATTTTCCTGCAACTGACATAATTTTGTTGTTCATTATGACTAAATAAAATTCCATTGTGAATATATACCACATTTTTGTTATCTATTCACTTGTTGACTGACACAGGTTGGTTCCATAATTTGCCTATTGTGAATTGTGCTACTATAAACACAGATATGCATGTATTAGTATAGTATTCTGACTTTAATTCTTTATAAAAGTACCAAAGAGTGGTATAGCTGGGTCACATGATGGTTCCATGCCTAGTCTTTTGAGGAAACTTCATAATGATGTCCATAGTGGTTGTACTAATTTGCAGTCCCACCAACAGTAGATGAGTTCCTATTTCCC
This sequence comes from Glis glis, assembly GCA_004027185.1. NCBI lineage: Eukaryota > Metazoa > Chordata > Mammalia > Rodentia > Gliridae > Glis > Glis glis. Next base: position 11,223 of record PVJS01041952.1, read on the forward strand.
CACATCCTCACCAGCATTTGTTATTATTTGTATTCTTACAGATTGCCCTTCTAACTGGAGTTAGATGGAATCTCAGTATGGTTTTGATTTGCATTTTACTGATTACTAATGATCTTGAACATTATTTTATATAATATATTGTCCTTTTGTATTTCTTCTTTTGAGAAGTGTCTATTCAGTTTAATTGCCCATTTTTATTGGATTATTGGTTTTTTAGGGTTAAGATTTTCAAGTTTTTTATATATTCTAGATATTAGTTCTCTATCAGAAGAATATCTGGCAAAGGTTTTCTCCCATTCTGTAGGCTCTCTCTTCAGACTATTGATGGTTTCCTTGGCTGTGCAGAAGCTTTTCAATTTGATGTCATCCTATTGTAAAATTCTCAGGAAATATGCTTTGAGCTCATAGGGGACCAGGAAATATACCCTTTCTTACCATCCAGAATGTCATCCTCAAGATTTATGGAGCCTTGAACAGAGCAGAGTACCCAGAGGTTCTTAACTTAATAGTAAGGTACAGTAAGCCCTCAATTGGCACAGCTTTGGTCTTTCACAGTAAATCTTAAAAGCCATACCTCAAAGGATCAAATTGTATTCTTATTGAATACAAACAGTATCCATCATTTAACAAGTTAAAATTTAAAATGTCCTTCAAACAACCAAAACTTGACAGGCATGAAAAGAAGGAGAAAAATGCATTCTACAATATGGAAATTACTCAATCAATCAAAATTAGCACAGAATTAGTACAAATGTTTTCAGAACCATACAAAGACATCAAAACAGTTGTTATGACTATTCTATGTATTTCAAACTGAAACAGACAATTGGATGATAAAAAGAGATTCAACTTTAATATTTAAAGTTGAAAACTGTAATGTGCCAGATGAAAATACAGAATATATTATTAATAGACAATTAGATATTACAGAAGAAAAATAGTGAACTTGAAGACATAACAATAGAAACTATACAAAATGAAAACACAAAGAGAAAGGAGAATACTGTTGTTGTTTTTAAGAGAACAGATCTTGAGTAAATTGTGGCCAACTTTAAATAATCTAACATACATGTAATAGAGATAATAAGGAGAACAGAGAGACAAGATAGCAGAAAAAATAGTAGAAGAAATAATGGGATGAAAATCGCCAAATTTAATAAGAATATTGAGACATATCTAAGAAATAAAAATACAGCAGTTATAAGGAAATATTATAGAAAAATTTATCAAGTATACGCAATTAAACATTTCTGTCACAGTGACCAAAATATTTGACAAGAACAACTTCGAGAAGGAAACATTTATTTGGCTCATGGTTTCAGAGCTTCAGTCCATGGCCTTCCTGCTCTTGGGCTAAAAAACAAACAAACAAACAAACAAAAACTAGAAAACATGATTCATAGTATTGTGTAGGAGAGCAGCTCAAGGAAGTTGGGAGCAGAGAGAGAGAGAGAGAAAGAGAGAGAGAGAGAGAGAGCGTGCACCAGGAAGGGGCCAGGGACAGATACAGCACTCAAGCCCACATCCCAAGTGACCTTCCTCCTCCAACCATAACCTACCTGCCTACAGTTACCACCCAGTAAGTGCATTGGAATTATTAATCCATCAGTGGACTTATCCACTGATGAGAATAAAGACCATACTCAATTACTTCGCCTCTAAACATTACTGTTTTGCCAATACATGAGTTTTCTGGGACATTCCATATTGAAAAAATGATAGCTATTTAGCCAGGAATGGAGATAAAATAGATTCATTAAAAATTTAATTAATTTTTAGGAAGCCAAAGAAAAAGGAAAGGGGAAGAAAGATCAGGTGGGAGAAATAAAAAATTTAGGAGAAAATGGTAAATTTAAGCCTAGCCATATTGATAACCACTTTAAATATAAACAGCCTATGAACTTTGATTAAAATAAATAAATTATTTGAGTTTTAAAAAGCAAAGAAGAAAGTGTGTGCTGACCACAAGAAATATATTTCAAACATGAAGACACAAAAGGTTAATAGAAAAATTATGTAAAAATCATATCATGTTAACACTAATTAAAAGAAAGCTGGAATGATTATGTTAATCTCAGATACAAGATATGTTAATTTTAGAACAAAGAATTATCAGGGATAAAAAGCTCATTTTATAATGACAAAGGGGTCAATTATTCAAGAGAACATCATTGTAAACATTTGTGTTCCAGTATTACAGCTTCAGAATGAATAAAGCAAAATGAAAAACATAAATTCAAAATTATTAACAGGTATTTTATTAACTTCCCACAAAAATTGATTCAACAATAAGAGAGAATATAGATGTAGTAAGACAATCAAACAACTTGATGTAGTTGACATTTATAGAGCATTCAATTTAAAACAAAAACATATATTTTCAAATGCACATGAATATTCATCAAAATAGATCAACATCTTGACTACAGAACCATTCTAAATAAATATGAGGATCTGAGTCATATGGACATAATATTTGATAATAATGAAATTAAATTAGAAATTTATAAGATAAAATATCTGTACTAAATAATTAACATACTTAGAAATTGCTCACTGCTTGAAGAAGAAATCTAGAGATAAATTAAAAGTATTTTGAAATGAATGAAAATAAAAACACAATGAATGAATATTTCTAAAATGGCATACAGGGGAGATTATATCAGTTAGAAAGGAAGAAATGACTACCATCAATAGCCTTAGCTTTCACTTTAAAACCTGAAATAAGAAAGAAAATTAATCCCAAAGAAGGTAGGAAATAAACAAAATTGAAAGAAAAGTCTGTGATTATGAGTATTTAAAAGTTATAGAGAAGCACCAATGAAATATAAAATTATTTATTTAAGACCAATTAAGTTAGCCAGAAATGGTGGCACACACTTGTAACCCCAGTACTTGGGAGGCTGAAACAAGAGGATAGCAGGTTCACAGCCAGCCTCAGCAATTTAGCGAGGCCTCCCACAATTTAGTGAGACCCTGTTTCAAAATAAATAAATAGATAAAATAATGGGACTGGGGTTGTAGCTCAGAGGTAGAATGCCCTGGGGCTCAATCCCTAGTAACCCCCCCACACACACATGACCAATAAAGTTGCATAATTTTGTTCTTCTTTATGGCTGAATAAAATTCAATTATATATATATGAAATATATATATATATATAAATATATATATATATCTGTTGGTATACATACATATATATATATCACATTGTGAAATATAAATATATATATATATATATCTGTTGGTATACATACATATATATATATATATATATATCACATTGTGAATTGTGATGCTATAAACATGGGTATATATGCATCACTACACTATTCTGACTTTAGTTCTTTTGCAAAGGTACTAAGAAGTGGTATAGCTGGGTCATATGGTCTTTATTTTTGTACTTTTCAACCTGCTTTTCCATCCTTTCCTTCTGAAAACACCAGGGTTTTTTTTAATTAAATTCAGTTTTTAAACTGATACAAAAAATTGCAAAGTGTATATATGTCATGGTTTGGATCTGAAATCCCCCAAAGCCTCAGGCAATGCAGTAATATTCAGAAGTGAAATAATTGAATCAGGACAGCTCTAACCTCATCAGTGACAAATCCGCTGATGTATTAATAATTTGAATGAGTTTATTGGGAGGCAACTCTAGTCAGGTAGGACATAGATGGAGGACATAGATAACTGAGAGTGTGGTCCTGGGGATTTGTCTCTGGTCCCTCCCCCACCCCCATGCTTTCTGGTTGCCATGACCTAAATAGATTTCTTTCTCCATTCCCTGCTGCTGCCAAGATGTCTCTGATTTGAGGTCAGCTGACCATGGACTCAAGTTTTGAAACTATGATCAAAAGTAAACCTTTTCTCCTCTAAGTTGTTCTTGACAGTAATTTTTGTCAGAGTAACAAAAAGCTGATTAATACAACATATTAATGGGATGACTTATTAAGATTGCATCCATGTGTATATTGTGTAATTTTTATATCAGCCTATCTCCTCAAACATTCATCATTTATTTATAGGAAAAATATTCAAAATCATATTTTTAGATTTTTTAATGTACAGTATAAAAATGTTTTCTGTAGTTACCCTACTGTGTAATCCTATATCAGAACTTCTTACTCCCATTCTAACTGTAGCTTAGTACCATTGATTAATCTTTGCTCATCTCCTGTACTCTCTTTAGCCTCTTGCAATCATCATTATAATCTCGACTTCTAGATCAACTTTTTTTATAGTCCACATGTGAATGAGACCATGTATTGTCTTTTTTTGCCTGTCTTATTTTACTACTTTGTTTTTCAATAACTTTGTTGAGACTTTTAAGAAAAAACCTTATTGAGTTATAACTTCACAAAATTTTAAATATTTACTAAGTTATAATGTTTATATAGGTAAAAAGGAAAAGAATACCTCCTTTCAAGTATACAATTCAATTATATTTTAGTAAACTCTCCAATTTCTGCACTCATACCATAAATAAATTTTAGAATATTTCCACCAGCCCAATAATATGCCTATTCATTATTAATTCTTAGTTGCCTTTTCCAATCTCCCAAGAAAATCACTAATCTTCTTTCAGACACAATAGATTTGTTTTCCTGCATATTTCATATAAACTAAACCATATAATAATAATGATAATAAATAGAATGAAAAAACAAGCCACCAAATGGAAGAAAGTATTTGCAAAATATATATGAGATAAAAGATTTGCATTAAGAATATACAATAAAATTTCAAAATTCAGTAATAAGAAAAGATAATCCAGTATTAAACATCCAAAATATTTGAACATGAACTTTCCTATAGAAAATTAATTAAATAAGCACATAAAAAGAGTCACAATATCACATCATTAAATAAATTGAATTAAAACTAGAATGAGATATTTCCATGGCTAAATTAAATAAATAAGTAAACACACCAAATCTTGGTGAGGATGTAAAAGAGCTAGAGGTCTCCTACACTAGTATTGGAGATGTAAGTTTTACCACCACTTTGAAAAAGAGCTTTGTAGTTTTTTTTTTAAGTTATACATCCATGTACTGTATGAATCAGCCTTTCCACACATAGGTATTTTTTCCGAGGGATAAGAGATCATGTTTACACTAATACTTGTACATGAATATTCGTGGTAGCTTTATTTATAGTATCAAAAAAGGGAAAAAAACAAACTTTCTTTAACAGGTTCATGGACAAATTATAATATATTCACATACTAAAATAGTTTCCAGCAATATAAAAGGTGGATATTAAATGGGTGAATCTAAATTAATCATGCAGAATATCTACCCATAGATAAACAAAAATGAATGCATGATATATAAGTTCATTCGTATAAATTTTATAAATTCTATAAAATTTTTGGAAAATTACAGACCAGGGGTTTGTTTTATACATTAAGGTAGTATAAGCTGATGTACAAAGAAGAATTATGAAGGGACACATAGAAACTTTGGGGGAAATGTTTATATCCATTATCTTTATTGTAATGATATTTCATGAATACATATATACATGCTAAAATTATTAATGGATCGGTTTTAAATGTGTGATTTTATTGAATATGAAGTATACCTAAATAAAGCTATCAAAATAGTAAAACCTAATTTTTACATTTATAGCAAATGTTAAAGTTTTATCCAAGATTATTAATTTCTAAAATCTCTGGGTGAAAAATTGATTGTTGTATGTTCTGTTATCCTATTATTTTTTTACTTTCTGTAATTAATATAATTACTTTAAGGCTGTGTTTTTTTATATGTGAAGAGGTACATTGGACTGAATTATTCCTAATACAATTCCCATCTGTGAAATTCTGTAGATCAGTGATTATGATATGGTATATTATGTGATTAAATAGTCACATTTAGATTTAGTAGTGTATTATGGTGTTTTAAGGAAGGGATCTGTGTATTTTAACAGAAGAAGATCAGTTTTTCTAGAGTATGAAGAGTGATAAGTCTTTCTGCCAAAATATTTAGAAAATGTATCAAGGTCAGTACTATGAGTGACTAAATAAGCCTATAATGTGTAATAAGCACCTGATTAAGGAAGATGACATGGTAATAAACATGAAAAGATTGACTCCCCAAAATTAACACATAAAAGAGAACTTAGACCTGACCATTGTAGAACTTATTCTTCTTGCTATACCTTGTTTATATGGTAACTATAGACTTACTTTGAAACCCACCCTAATCCTATTGTACTTGCTTCTTTTAAGAATTACTTAGGGCCGGGCGTGGTGGTGCACCCTTGTAATCCCAGTACTTTGGGAGGCGGAGACCAAAGGATCCGGGTTCTCTCTCTCTCTCTCTTCCTGTCTCTCTCTCTCTCTCTCTCTCTCTCTCTCTCTCTCTCTCTCTCTCCTCAGTGAGGCCCTCCGCAACTTCATGAGACCCGGTTTCAAAATAAAGTATAAAAAAAAAATAGGGCTGGGGGTGTAGCGCGGAGGTAGAAAGCCCCTGGGTTCAATCCCCGGTACTGCAAAAAAAA
>PVJS01041953.1:0-17725 GCA_004027185.1 Glis glis
CCTCTCCCTGTCTCTCTCTCTCTCTCACTCTCTCTCTCTCTCCCCCTGTCTCTCTCTCTCTCTTTCTTTCTCTACTTAGTGAGTCCCTCTGCAACTTCGTGAGACCCGGTTTCAAAATAAAGTATTAAAAATAGGGCAGGGGGCGTAGCGCGGAGGTAGAACACCCCTGCGTTCAATCCCCAGGACCGCAAAAAAAAAAAAAAAAAAGGGCAATGCAACAGAATGTCAACAGAAATCACAGCCATTCTGTCCATACGTATCCCTGTTTTCCTGTCAATTCAAGGTCATATGCTTAATGAATTCACAGCTGATGAAAGCTTGTTTAAAATAAGGGCTGGAGCCGGGTGTGGTGGCGCATGCTTGTAATCCCAGTACTTGGGAGGCTGAGACAGGAGGATCACAGGTTCGTGGCCAGCCTCAGCAACTTAGTGAGGCCCTCCACAACTTAGTGAGACCCTGCTTCAAAATAAAGAATAAAAAATAGGGCTGGGGTGTAGCTCAGAGGTAGAATGCCCCTGGGTTCAATTCCCAGTACCACAAATAAAATAAAATAAGGGCTAGAGGGATGAAAGGGGGCGATGTTAGGGCAACCTTCTAGAACTTTCAGCACTGACCCCTGCACTAACACAGCCAGCGATAAAGCAATAGAACTGGGCTTTAAACTGAGGTCTAGCTACCTCCAGAATCCATGTCCTTTTCACACCTCCACTATTTGTGGAGGTAAGGATAAGTAATCCTAATTCATCAGCTTAGTCACCCCTCTTCCAAACTGTCTCTGCCAATAGTTGCCACAGAGAGAGTGCCTGAGAGAGGGTAGTCTGCAGGCCAATGAGTAAAGACCCCAGATTTGGCAAGTCACCCCAAGAGCTACAGACCGCTACACTCTTCAATAGTTTTTCTATTACAGATTAAACTTAGACATAAAAGATATAATATCATCCAAATATATATTGGTTGAGGAATTAATGGTGATGTGGCAGGGAGTTCTTGTATTCTAGAGTAGGACTTGCTGGCTTCTGTGTTGTGAAAGATTATTGCTTTCCAGTTATTGTCAACAATTAATTGCTAAGTTTCTGTTGCTTCCATGTTTTTTTTTTTTTCCCTGTGAGGAGAATAAGCCATTTTCCCTTTACAAAAACGAATGCTGGTGAACATTAAGGATATATTTATTTTAATAAAGTCCAGATTATTTTTTTCTGTTTTCTAAAACTTCTAAGGGCTAGACATTGTTTTTTGTTTTGTCTTGTTTTTAAAGCTTATATCTGTAAGAAGGGCACAGATCCTCACTAGTGGTCCATGAAATAAAGAGAAAGAAGATCCTAGTGGTTAAGAGAAAGCTCTGGAAACATCCTAAGTCTGAGATGAGGCTCTGCTGGTTTCCCATTGTGTATCCTTGGCCAGTTCACAGGATCTTTCTGCATCCCAGTTTCCTCATCTGCATAATGGGAAAACTAAACAGTACTAGCATGTAAGGTTGCTTGAATACTAAGTGACATTGTATTTAAGGTCTTAGAACAGTGGCTGGCATATAATTAATAATACATGTTATCTACTTTGCTTTCCTCTCCTGTAGTAACTCTAAGCTCCTTCACCTTTTGCTCTGTGTGCAAACCCAAACTTCTTTTATTTGGGATGAGGGGGCTGAACCCCCTCACCTGTTCTATCTCTGAGCTACACCTCCAGCCCTATTTTCTTTTTATTTTGAAATAAGGTCTTACTAGGTTGTTGAGAGTCTCACTATGTTGCTGAACCTGCAATCCTTCTGTCTCGGCCTCTCAAGCACTGGGATTACAGGCATGTGCCACCATGCCTGACTTCAAACTACTTTTTCATTAATGCCATTTTTCCTAGCAGATGTGAATTATTTCTAAAGTCAGAAAACATAGACTTTTTTTTAAAAAAAGAAAGTCTGTATTTGATTAAATCTTTATGTCTATAATATATTTTTTAACTTTGTACCATTTCTATGTATAAAGTATAAAAACCCTTGCAATATGTTCCTTGCCCAGGTACTATTACTTGAACTGCCACTTACCACTGTTTCTGGCTACCATTAGCACTCTGCGAAGTGCTTCGTACACAGAGTCTACTGTAACTCCCATAAAACCTTTCAGAGGTATGTACTATTCATTCACTTAATTCATATTAACTCAGGACCTACTTTGTGCATGTCAGTGTTCTGAGGCTACAATGGGGAGCAAAGCAAAGCTCCTTTCTTTGTGGAGACTTCATCTGATCACTTCTGTTGCCCCCATTTTAAGAAGGTATCTGAGCCCTTTGAAGTTCACAGAATAGCAGAAAATAGCAATCAGGTCCAAGGCTATTGGATACTAAGTCCCATGCACAGCCACATTTCCATGGTGCAAATGAGAATTTTTAGTTTTCTCCCGGTTTCTACTTCTTTTATCTTCCCAGCATCCCCGCTTCCTGTTTGGAGATCCATTGGGTTTTGAGGAAGTAGAAAATATATCTTAGGTTCAGGAGAATGCAATCTAGTCTCAGGGAAATAGCCCATGCCTTTAACTCTGCAGACCCCAGAGATAGGTTCAGAGGTGGGTGTGGGACCGAAGATCAAATCAGAGCCAAGTCCCGTACTTTCCTTGAATAACAGAAACACAAGTCCTCTTTCTTCCTGTGGTGAACACAGTTTGTGTTCATGAGGCTGGAAGGAAACTGCCACAGCCAATTTTCCTCCATGTGGGAAACCAGAGTGAGGATGAAGTCAACTCAAGGAGGAGAGCAGAGCCAAGAGAATTTCAGAGGAAAGAAACTGGAGGCCCAATTACATCATGAACCTCTGGTTCAAACTATGCCTGAAGCTGCCGTGTTTCTCAACTCGTAAAATTCACAAGGCAATAAATTTTCTTTATTTGTAACAAGTCTGATTTAAGTCGTCTGTGTTTTTCATTGTTATTTTGTTTTGTTTTGTAATCGAAAGCACCTTAAATGACAGATGAAACAAAGAGGGGTGCCAGTCCTCCCGGCTCCCACTGCTGACTCTCCTCTCTCCCTCATCTTATCTTTATTAATCATCCTCTTACTCTGCTTCCTTCTCTTCCCTTTCCTACTCCCCCACCCTTTTCTTCTCTCAGAATTCATATGGCACCTATCAACACTACTGGTATGCACATTAGCAGACATAATAATGAGCTCCCAAAATATTTATTTCATAGAAAAATATGTTGGGGCTGGAAGGGACTTTGAGAGATAATGTGTTCCAGCCCTTTACTTCAGGTAGGTAAGCTATTATTATTCTTTCAAGGCATATGAAGCCCAGAAATACTGAACAACTTATTTGAACTAGTTAATATCAGACTGGGGAATCAACCCCAAATCAGGGGGTCAGAGAATCACAGTTTTTCAAAAACTGTTAGAATTGCAGGGACCCCCTATATTCAATCCACTCATTTTTTACTTTAGGAAACACTATTAATGAGGTTTAGTTACATGCCCAAATTCACATCGCTAAACTGTGGCAGGCACAGGACAAATACATAAACTTTTTGAACTTTTCTCTAGTGATATTTCCACCATATTAAACTTCCTCTGCCTTTTTAAGTCATTTTCAAAACCTGTTGGGTAATTATTGAAATTAACCTCCCAATATTGAAATCAATGTTCCAGCCAAAAGATTTATTGTATCTCCTATACCACCTTGATTTCTGTGGGAACTGTATTCATTTCATTCATTTATAATATAGGACCCCAGAATTCAGAAACAACTTTAACTATAAATCCATAATATGTTCTTACTCTTTGTTGAAATTAGTTGCTTTACACAAAAATATTCCCTAACTAATTTTTAATAAAATACAGTATTTTCTTCCTTTCTTACAGTTAATTATAGCATTTGTGATGAGAAAGGTGATTGGGCAATAAAAGCTTGCTCACACACCACTGGATTTACTTGAAACAGTCTGGATTTTTGCAATAAAAATTCTTCTCCATCAACATATCATGATGGTGCACACCTGTAATCTTTGTACTTGGGAGACTGAAACAGGGAAATCATAGGTTCAAAGCCAGCCTCAGAAACTTAGATAGATTCTCTTTTGAAATAAAAAATAAAATAGGTCGAGGGGTATATCTTAGAGGTAGAACATCCCTGGGTTCAATCCCCAGTACCCCCCTCACACACAGAAAAAAAAAACCTCCATGAACAATGAACAATTGCTTGGAAAATTTCCTGTCATTATGGCTGTTGAGAACTTGACTCAATTTCTTTAGCTTTATTGTTTAACCCCAGAAACAACCTAACCCATGTATTTCAAACAAGTAATAATTATCCAGTTTTCCCTCCAGGTCAACAATTTCAATTTTCTGGGTGGAGCATTGCGGGTGGGAAGGAGCCTCTTCCCCTCATTTGTCTTCCTAAATCTTTTTCGAACTTGACATAGTTCAATGAGACAAGTTGTAATATATACAGGATTTTAATGTTATGATTCCATTCCTCAATCTATGGAGATCTTTTCAAAAACCCCTCCAAATCCTCAGTTGAATAAAACAAGAAAGGCTTTTTTTTTTGCTTTGTTTTCTTCTTGTTCATGCTACATGTGCAGTGTGGGTCAGCTAGAGACTTTGTGTCTTGGTTGTACTTAATCACTACCCAGACTCTATGGGAATATTGTTGCTGTTGTGGCAGAGAGAAAAAGAGTTCTAGGAGGTTGAACACCAACAGGAATATAGTCTCGCTCAAAAGTGACACATACATCACTAGCATCCAAATTCATTGATCAAAGAAAATCAAATAGCCACCCCTAATTACAGGTGGAGTGAAAGAAAGAGAAAGCCACAACATCTGTGCATAACCCTAAAGATCTAAAGACTAAAGTATGACATTTATTCACAACATCTCTTGGAAAAAGTGTATTGATTAAGGAGGAGGGGGAGAAATAATAAGATAAAGACTAGTGAAGTTTGAGAATTTTCTTATGGTACCTAAATATTGGTAATTCCTATACTGTGTCTATCTCTCAGTGGCAACCATATGATACAGAAATAGGCAGAAACAAATATCAGTCTTGCTACTGGAATAGAGACTTGTGTTTTTTTACTTTGTGCTCTGCTCATCTCATTATTTCTGTTCTTTCCTTTCATTCTATCCAATGAAAATTCTTTCAGTTCTTTTTTCTCTATTATTCCAAATTCTTATTCATCATTGCCTTTAATAACTATCATTAATTTTTTTATTGAACTGATTGATTACATTGAAATCAACCTTCTAAAACTGATTGATTGATTGAAATCAACCTTCTAAAACTGAAGTTGTCCTTTCTAACCTAATGCTTTCTTGTTTTATAAAATGACATTGCATAAAGCACTTGAGAACTTTATAGGTTATTTTAATCTATCAAACATACTGTTATTTGGGATATTATTATTTTGAAGTAGAATAAGAAAAAGACACAAAGTTTATTGATAAAACCCAGCTATTTTCATCACCAGTAAAGGCAGCAATCTTTTTTTTTTTTTTTGGTATTGGGAATTGAATCCAGGAGCATTCTACCTTTGAGATAAACCCCTTCATTTTTTTAATTTTGAAACAGAGTCTTGCTAAGTTGCTGAGGATCTCACTAAGTTGCTGAGGCTGGCCTCCAGCCTGTGATCTTCTGTCTCAGCCTCCCAAGTACTGGAATCATAGGCATGAGCTGGAGGCCACCCTCAGCAACTTAGTGAGATCAATTACTGTTAGTGTCCAGCTTTTCTGGTAGAATCTCTACTTTTATTTACCTGAGCTTTAAACTAGAAATCTCTTTCGGTGGTCAGTTCTCAGTTTTAATAACCAGGGCCTTCTGATACGGATTTCTGGATTGGAAACAGCCCTGTCACCTCTTTCAAGTTCACTTATGCAGAAACAACATCTCCAATGTAGAGGGAAGTAGAGATCCAGTCTTTTTAAAGTCTCTCTAGTGATGAAATATGTGCTAACTCAAGCATCTAGTTATTCTTTGGGGGGATCTGAGAACAGGGGAGAGTGAGATAAGTCATAATGTTGGAATCGGCTGAACGATCACAATACTTATTATTTAAACAAAGTCCATATCTATGTGCCTCCAGACGTTAATCTTGTTTCTCCTTTTTTTGTACACATAGAATAAGTCCAAGATCCCTCTTTTATATTTGCTCTTCACATATTTGATGCTAGCTGTCATGTCTTTTTATTTTCTTAAGCTTATAATGTCAAGAGTCTTCAGATGTTCTTTCTATGAGATAGATGGCAGTTTTTATTATTCTCCTTTGGAAACAGTTATTTGTCACTGTCAGTCCTTAGGGCATAATGCTGCATGTGTGAAGCTTCTATTACTGGAATTTCATAAAATGCTGTGTGATGAGTTTCTTCCCATAATACTTGGAATACATGTGCTTTAGGCAAACTGAGTGTAAGTGTGCCTTAGATAAATTTCTATAGTCAAATAGGAAATACTCATTTGTTTAAAAAGTTGGTCAGAATGTAGATGCATTTTGAGTGTAAATAACAAATAGAATATAGATAATAGAAATATCAGTCACGTGTCAGGGCCTCATAAAGACCAGACCATCTCTAAGACAGAATAATAACTCCAGTAGTCAGATGACATCTCTAATAACTCAATAGGCCTTTCAATATTTCTCCCTTTCAAAGCAGGCATCAATCTACTTTTATTTCAGTGTTCTCTGCCAGTAGTATTGCTCAGTTCTTCTCCTGTGAGTGCTTTTTATTATATATCTTCTTTCCTTCTTCTACCAGAATCATCTGAAAGAACCACATCCTTCTATCTATAGTTCATATTCCAAAAGGTATCTATTTGGTCCATGGAATTATCATTCTCTATAGGACAGAGGTTTGGGACCAGTGTATATTATAGACAATGGTACAGTCTATAGAATGTTTTTCTTTCTGTTACATGGCCACCCATGGGCCAATCAGGCATGATCAAGAGGCAGTTGGGACATGTGATACAAAACATAGCTTCCTTTATATAAGGAAATACATATGGTTGCCACCTTATGAAGAGATCTGGTTATTGTAGCATCAAAGAGGAATTATAGATTTCTCTTTGTGATCAAAGGAAAATAGGCAGGAGAAGAGAACCATGTTATACACTTGGATCAACTTGTTGACTATAAGTAGGAATAAGGCAATTATTCAGAGGCTTTTCTGAAGGAAACTTACTTAGGCTTTATAATTTAGGAACCTCCTACCATAAGAATAGGCTATTGATTAGAAATACACCAGGTAAGGGAAGACTAAATAGTGTCATTGCCCAGTAAAGGAAAAAGCTTCATGAAGTCAGAGACAATGAGATACATTTCTTTTAAAACTAAGACAGGAGGACTTCATGTTCAAGACCAGTGAGTGGTAACTTAGGAAGATCCTGTCTCATAATTAAAAAATAAGAAGGGCTGGGAATATAGCTCAGAGGTAGAATACTACTGGGTTCAATCCCCAGTACCACCAAAACCAATCCAAACAAAAACAAAAACAAAACAAACAAAAACTAAGCCCAATACTAAGCACATAGTAAGTTTCACATAAATGTTTGTGGTTGTCAAAAACCCTTAAATTAACAAAGACACCATGATTACTTCAAATAGACATCTTTGAAAATAGGAAATAATGTTCCCCAGAAATTATTGACAGTGGCCAACAAGAAAGCAGGAGATAAGACTTTATGGTATCATATTACATAGTCAATACAGCACCACTTTAATTAAATAATTATTTTCTGTTTTTGTAAAGAGTAGAAAGGTCAGATAATTCAGTTACCCCTTATACCTCTTGCATATTGCTGTAGATATCATTTTATTTTAATGATTAATCTTACTCTATATTGTCCTGAAAAGTAGAACTTGAGACAATGGACAGAGGTTAAAATGAGCCTACCTTTCACTTTAAAAACCTTTATTATGGTCAGAGCTTTTCAAAGACTAAGTCAGTAGATTAGGAGTAGAGCCTCTATTTTCAGAGGACTTCAGTGGTTGTCCACCAAGCATACATTTTGTTAAGTGAATTCCAGCATCAGGTGACTTAAGATTCTTCCTGAGCTTCAGTGATTAATTTTTTTTTCATTCATATGGTTTATGTGGTATATATGTGTATGAAAGAGAGAGAGAGAGAGAATACCTGACCAGAGTACTATCAATCCCTACCCCATATCAATGATAGACATCACTAATCAATTACAGCAAATGTCAGTAGAGTGACGTTAGCACTTTATATGAATATTTGATACAGACTTCAGACTTAGCTCATATATGATTTTGTTATCTCGATGGCTCTAAATTCAGGATTCGGTAATGTGCTCAGGTATTATTTGCTGGCAAATAATCTCTTTCAACTTTTCCTGGATACAATTCATATTAGCATTTACTATGAAGTCATTAGTCTTGGTCTGCTTCCTCATTCAGTAATTATTTTGCTTTTCAATTTGTTATTCCTCATCTATTTGGGGATGATCTCCTTTCTTTTCCCTTTCAGAATTAACCTAGGACTTTCCTAAACTAAATTAAAAGTTCATGCCCAATACTCTGGAACTCAGATTTATTCCCCAGATTGTATAGTTATTAATGGAACAGGAATCGAATTCAGTGTGGTTGAAAAATCTCATTTAGCACAAGTACTAAAGAAGTATTTCTGTTCAGAAATGAATCAAGTAAAAAGAATCAATTTACCGAACAGTAAATACATTCAGTGATCATCAATAAAAAACAGATCTACCTATGTATAAGGTACCTGTTCATTAGGCAGGCAATTTCAGTGATTCCCTACCTGTTCCTTCCCAGTGAGTGCGCGCACACACACACACACACACACACACACGCACGCACCTGCTTTTTATCTCCATCTACATGTGTCACGGGGATCTCCAACCCAACATGCCCACTATTGCATTCATCATCCCCTCTCAAAAGCATTTCAGCATCCTGAGCTTTCTTTTGTCCATTCATTCGACAAACATATTGAGCATCCTTATGTGCTAGGAAGTGTACAAAATGTTGTAAATAAAGCAAGGGATAATCATACCTAGTTCCTGTTGCCATGAAGCTTATGGTGCAGTTAGACACAGAATAAGAGTCATGAACCTAAGAGTCATGTTCATTTTTACCTTGCTCTGCCTCCAGACAATCAAATAATGGAGCTCTTCCAGATTATATCACCTGAATTTCTTTTGAATCAGAATTTTGCTATGCATTTTAACTTTCACTACTAGAGTTTACTCTCTCATCTTCTCTCCCCTGCACCAACATAAGTGCCACTGGTGTTCTCTCCCTCGTATGAATTTCTCACATATCTATCACCAAAACGATCCTTACAAAAGGCAAAATCTAGCTTGAAAAACTCTAATTACTCCTTATTCTTAGAATATAACTTTCAAGAGTCTTTACACAATACCACTTCTACAAGTCTCTCTCTTTGTTCTGTATTTTATGTTCCCACAAGAAACATTTTCCATGCACGTATAATACATGCCACTGTGATTCTACCCACAGTGTCCCCCTGCCTGAAATGCTTTTCTGTCTGATTTCACTAAGCCTTAACCATGTTTGAGGAGTAACAAATTGTTTCTTAAATCTCTAACCCTCCAAAAGTAAACCAGGGGTTTCTTCCTTGTACTTTCAAAGCAACTAGATACGTTTCAATCCTTGCACTCATATCTTGTTCTATAGTTGCCTATTTATAACTCTGACACCCTAACATGACTTTGGAATCCTTCAAGGAAGGGACTTCATTATCTTTGTACTCTACAGACCAGTTTAAAGTTTAACACATAACAAGTACCCTACAAATAAGTTTACTCTATGGGTGAATGGGTTTTATAAGCAAGAGATCCAAATTTGGGGGAAAAGTATGCATTGGTTGAAAAACACCCATTTTTTTATCACAACATCTGTCTGTATGTCCTGGTAAGGCACTTGATTTACCCACATGCATAACAAATCAAGACTTGATGTCTAGATTTCATCTAATCCAATCAATAACAGCTATGCAGACAAGACTGCTCTTTGGTTAATGCAAACACTTTATCTGGCTAAACAATCCCAGTTGATGTTAGAATAAAAAAGAATGCACTTTTGCATCTGTTTTAATGTACCATCAAAGCTCCAAGCTCTTCCACATGTTACACTGACTGATTCGATCCATCACCACGTACTGTTTTAACTCCACCTTTCTCTGAATCCATTTATCAAAGAGCCCAAGTTATGCACACTCTTGAGTTGGTCTTATGATCTATTTTGTCATTTAAGAATGTGTAATTTTTATATTATATTCATATATAAATCTTCCTATCATAGACAGAACAGACCAAGTAAGAAGGTTAGAGGCAGAGTATCTGCTGTATTTCAGGTCCTTCACACCTACTACTTCTAGTTTTCCCAGTGACACAAGTGTGTTCTCTTTACTTGCCTTTGGGTCTCTCTTCACATCTAATTATGGTTTTTGATGATTGTTCTCTCAGGCCAATAGGCAGTCCTTTTGGTTAAAAAGCTATGTAGAAAAGTAATATCCAAACACCTTTAATGTTGAGATGTAAATATGTACTTCTATACATTTACACAAATTTTTCCCAAGTAAGTGGCAAAATGGCTTAAGTGATTGGAACAAACCTTTTTGCTTAATGAGTACAGTAGCCACCCTTTCTTTTTATTTTTCCTATTGTTTTTTTTCTTTTATTTCTCTAAGTTTTAGCTCGATACTCAGAATTTCTCATTGAATCTTAAAATTAACACTATGTGTTATATACTATTTATCCATTTTATAATGGAGGGAACTGAGTCATAGCAAGGTACACAGAGCCTACTTCAGGGACATAGCTAGTAATTCAAAAACTCTGTTAAAGAACTGACACTATAGCCTTGCCAAATGGAGCAGAAGAAACAGACATTAATCAACTAACTACTTTTTAAATATGCATTGTTTTATCCGGATAAGATCTGACATATATAAGAGTTCAAAGGTATAGATGAAGGAAAATGCAAGTAACCAATGGAAAATATCCTATGGATTATTGCTACTCAGTTTGACAGAACATTCTAGCCAATGAGTTAAGACTTCCCAAGTTGGTGAAGTGAGGTGTCCGTTCCTGTGAAAATCAAATGAAATTTAATGTTAAAGTGTTTTGTAATATGTTGAGTCCAATATAATTTTAAAGAACTATTACTATAATATATGTGAGCCACAGTTGATGGAATGAGACCTTAAACTTTCCTTTTTTAAAAGATTATATTTAGAAAAAGAAAAAATATTAAATATTTGGAAGAGAATGGAAACCATATAGTTGGTATAAAGTGATGTATTAATTCATCCCAGAAGAAATTTATGAACAATTTGGCAGCAAGCACAGAATCTTACCAAAATTATCTAATGAATTATAATTTTCTTTTAGGCCAAAGAAAATCATTTCAATCATATATATGTCTATGTGTCCATTTCTCCATTATACAACAATCTATCTGTCATCTTGTGACATCTTCATGATTTTAGGGTAGCTATCTAATATTGTTAAGAATATAGAGAAGGAGAAGCTTCACATTCACATTAAGTATTCTGGTTATTGTTAGTAACTCTAGTCCAACAGAAATTTATAAAGTCATGTCTTCAGTGCAATTTCCTTTTGTGTTGTAACAGGTTTATCATGCAGCTTCAATCCAAGTAATGTCATCCCAAGCCAGTCAGGGAAGAGGAAGAAAAGAGATCGGTTCTAAAGAGAGGGTCAAAACCAGGCTGAGCAAAGAGTTTAGATTTTATGGTATTGAATAATAGAGACTTTCTAGTTTTAGTCTCAGGTTTTAAATTGCTGAGACTAGCTTTGCTAAAATGTGTTCTCTATTAAAGTCTGCTATTTATATGTCAAGTTATTTTTATATTTAGCATTAACTTTTTATTTTGATTTTTAACATTAACATTTATTTTAACATTGTATATAAACTCTACATACTATATTATAAATTTTAAATAGGCAAAGATTATATTTTATTTATTTTTTATTTTAGTGGTGCTGGGGAATAAGCCCAGGGCCTTGTACAGCCTAGGCAAGCACTCTACCACTGAGTTACATCCTCAGCCCAAGGATTATATTTTATTCATGTATTGACTTATTAATTCATTTTGAAAAACTTTTCTTATTACTTTGTCTATGTCAGAAAAAGTTATAGACTTTAAATAACTTGCCATCTAATGAGGTAGGATGAAAAGTAAGCAGACCCAATACAATGTAATTCATGCTCAGATTAGAGACACCTGGGGCAGAGGGCACACAGGAAAGAAAGTTACCTTACTCCGAAGATGGATTATGCTTAAGTCAATTTGTTCAGACACTGGGGATTGAGAGTACATAGCACATTTTGAAAGATGTATCCCAGAGGTGCTCACAGGGGAGGATGTATATTAGGAAATGAGGTCAGAAATAGGACTGGGGAGAGTCAGATGATAGATTCTCAGAGGATACAGGTTTTGTGCTAGATGAAGTAAAGCTACTGAAAATAGAAGTAGGAAAGAGAAAACTTAAGAATGATTTCTCTTGCATCAGAGTGGAGGGTATATTGGAAAGGATCAGACTAGAATTCAGGAGACCATCTAAAAGTCTCTGGAAACATTCCAGGAAAGGTACACATACATAAAGAATAAGGAGGTAGGGAGGGATTTACAAAGAGAGGAACAGAACATCAAAGTACTTAGGATTAGAACTGATGTACCTTGAATCTGATAGTAGGAGGTCGAGAGAGGAAGATGAATAGTTTAATTTCCTCATTCTCAAAATCCACTCTCATTCTTGATGCATAGAAATTGTTCAGGAAAATGTTTGCAAAAATGAGTGAACAGAAGAGTAAATGAAACTCAAACATCATCACTACCATCTCATTGTCATCCACTCCATGGATTAAATGCAATAATATTATCAGGCACCATGCCCTTATTAAATTACTGTGTCATGTTAACATATTGAATATTGATACCTCCACGCAGTGTGTCCTATTGTATTTCCATTTTATAGATCAGGAAACTGAAGTTAGCTAAAGTCATTCAGTAAGCAGAGGAATCATGACCTGGGACTCAGAAGTATAACTGGAAAATTTGTCTCTTAGAGCATTCCAGAAAGCTGAGATTTAGCTAATGTTCTTTTATTTCTCAGCAATGATACAAAAAGCTCTTTTTAATTAATTTATTTATTTATTGCCTTCAATACTTTTAATTTTTTATTAATTGCTTTCCATACTTCACAGAGATACTACTATTAGTAGATACTACTGTTAGAAAAGTAGTCAAGCAAGAATGTCATGGGATATGGATAGAGCTCAGCTCCAGGAGGAGCCTAGAAACTTAGGAAAATAGAAGGTTATATATGAAAGAGAGTAGGGTTCCTTCTGGGAGAATCAACTCACAGAAACAAAAAATGAGGAGGAAAACATCATGGTGCTTTGTATTCAGTTGCTCCACTGCCACTAAAAATAACACAAGTGATGTGGCGTTTTTCTTCCCTCCATAATGAACGACCTAACCTCATTTGGTAATTGCATATGACTGAGAATCATTTAATTGAAAATGAGCTGCAGCTTTGCGTTTTGCAAATGTAGGCATCTTGGCTTTTGCATTACTTTCTTACGTTACTACCAGGCCTTGCAGTGTCTTGAGAGGAAGGTCTCCAACCTTGAAGGTTTCCCTGTGGAAATCCATGGGATCATAACTGTCACTATAAATGTCAACAAGCCGTTTTGTCAAGGGACACATTCATGTTATCACTTGAGCTTTTACACTTCCCCGTTACTGAAAAACAATTCATCATCATATTCACCCTCATGTTCTCATCATCACAATTCCTGTAATGTGTAAAACACTTGAGAGTCTACAAAGCAGTCCCATTTATAATGTCTCACTTGATACTTTCAAAAATATATATGAGGTGAATAAAATAGGTACTGTATTTATTTATTGCTTGTGAAAAACAAAATTCAGACCAGTTAAGTGACTTCCCCGGATTTCACATTTGAAGGGCCAAAGTGTGGATCTAACAATCTAAATACAGTATTTTTCAGCTGGTTAAGTGCCTACCCAAAGATTTAATTAACAAAGAACACTCATAATATACATACATTTAGGACCCATAGGGAAGGTTGCCAAGAGGAATAGGACTTTATTATTATAAAAACATTTTCATTTAAATATTAAGGGGCATTTTCAGGTTACAAAGGCAGAATAAAACTAGATCAGGAATTTTCCTCTCAGAATACCTAACAAATGGAATAATAATTTAAAGTAACAAGGAAACAACTTAAAATAGTCAAAAAGACTATCATCATTAGCAGTAGTAGCAGCCAGAAACAAAAAGAATAAGAAGTTAAACAAGTGACCAAAGGTGGTGGCCAAAGGCAGATCTGAAGATTCAGTAGAGCATGATGAATGGTGTGGCTTCTTATCTGCCCCGGATGTTAGAAGCAGTACTCAAGAAGAAAGTAAAGTGGGTACAATCCTGAGAATTCACATTCTATGCCCTCCAAGATGGAAAGAAGCAGGCTGATGGGGAACTAGTGAGTAGGCAGCTCCAGAAGCTGCTAAGTAAGATTTCGTTTAGGTATCTCTCCTATGTTTTTTCCGGTTTTTAATTTTTATAAAATGCATATTATATAAAATTTGCCATCTTAACCATTTTTTTTTGTGGTACCAGGGATTGAACCCAGGGGCATTCTACCTCTGGGCTACATCCCCAGCCCTATTTTTTATTCTTTATTTTGAAACAGGATCTCACTGAGTTGCGGAGGGCCTCACTAAGTAGCTGAGACTGGCTGCGAACCCAGATCCTCTGGTCTCAGCCTCCCAAGTACTGGGATTACAAGCATGTGCCACCACGCCTGGCTCATCTTAACCATTTTAAAGTGTGTTGTCCAGTGATGCACTCCTATTTTATGCATTCATCACTGTTATCTATCTCTAGAAGTTTTTTCATCTCACAGAATTGAAACTCCATACTTACTAAACAGTAACTCCCCTTGCATTGGCCCTGATCTTGAAAGAAAAGCTTTCAGTCTTTCACCATGAAGTATGATGTTGTCTTTGGTTTTATATCTATTTTTTTATTATGGTTAGGTAGTTTCCTTCTGCTACCTACTTTCCTGGGTGTTTTTATTATGAAAGGATGTTAGATTTGTCAAATTCTTTTTCCATGTGGATAGATAACCATGTGGATTATTTTCCTCATACTGTTATGTGGTATATTACATTGATCCATTTTTATATTATGAACCATCTTTGTATTCCAGGAACAGGCTCACAATGTATAACCCTTTTAATATGATTATAAATTTGGTTTGCTAATACTTTGTTGAGTGTTTTTCATCAATGTTCATGAGGGATATTGCTCTGTAGTTTACTTTTCCTGCAATGTCTTTGTTTTGTATTTGAGTAATATTGACTTCAAAGAAAGTGCTAGGATTGGTATCATTTACTGCTCAAATACTTGGTAGGATTTAACAGAGAAGCCATGAAGTCCAGGGCACCATTGATGGAAGATTTTGATTACTGATTCAGTCCTCTTACATAATATAAATTTATTCAGATTTTCTATTTTCTTAAGATGAAATCTTAGTAGATTTTGCATTTCTTGGAATTTGTTCATTTCATCTAGGTTATGTAATTTGCTGGTACACAGCTGCTTATAGTACTCTTTAATGATATTTATTATTTATTTTCTTAGATAAATAAATGTAATCATATCTTTTCATTCTATTGAACTCATAAATATATAATTTTATTTTTATCTCTTGTAAAGTTTCTTTTTGATGTGAAACATAAATGATGGCTCTTTTTATTCAACAATGTAGTAATAGATCATTTTCTCTCAAGATAAAAAATGCAATGGAAAGCTCTTCCATCTGGCCACCTTGTGGTAAGGCCTAACAGCACAGTACCTTGTGCTCAGTCCCATATCCTACTTTTTTGCACTAAACCAGGTAGCCTCAGGCCCTCCTGTGAGGTGGTGCTGGACTCTTGGGTAGGTGTGAGTGACCCTAACTGAAGGAGTAGAAAATTCCCCATATCATAGGTGCCATGGTCTATAAAATCTCTTGCAAATTTTTTTGGTTTGAAGACTTTTCTGGGGCTGAGGTTTTATCTCTGGTGGAGTACTTGCTTAGCATGCAAGAGGCCCTGCATTTGATCCCCAGCAGCACTATAAGTTAATAATAATGACAATAACAATAAAGCCTACTTTATCTGATATTAATTTTAGTCACTCTTACTCTCTTTTGGTTACTATTTGCATCCTATCTATTTTTACATTCTTTTCCTTTCAATCTATGTATGTCTTTGGATCTAATGTGAATCTTTTCTAGATGGCATGTAGTTAAATCAT
Organism: Glis glis; assembly: GCA_004027185.1. Taxonomy (NCBI): domain Eukaryota; kingdom Metazoa; phylum Chordata; class Mammalia; order Rodentia; family Gliridae; genus Glis; species Glis glis. The sequence continues at coordinate 16,326 of PVJS01041953.1, forward strand.
GTTTTTTATTGATTCTACCAATCTCTATGTTTTGAAAAATAAGACTAGTACAACACTATAAATCATCCAGACCTCACAGACATTTGTAGTTAGCTTCAACAAACAACAGTAAAATGATTCTTCTGAAGTATACATGAAACACTGAAATACCTTTTATGATAAAAAAAAACCTCATGACTAGAAATAGAAGAAAACTTCAATTTGATGATGGTCATCTATGAAACTCCCATACTTAATAGCAAAAAAACTGAAAAATTTCCCCCTGAAATAAGAAATAAACAATGATGTCCACATCTATTCAACATTGATTGCACTGGAGGTTCTAGCCAGAACAATTAGCCAAGAAAAAACAATAATAAATACATACAAATTGGAAAGAAAAAAGAGAATACTAAGGAATCCACAAGAAAACTTAGAAGTAAAAAGCAAGCTCAGAATGCCGTAATATATAAGATCAATGTCTTTTAAAAATCAAATCGAGCCGGGTGTGGTGGTGCACACTTGTAATCCCAGTACTTGGGAGGCTGAGATAGGATTCAGGTTCATGGCCAGCCTCAGCTACTTAATGAGGCCTCCGCAACTTAGTGAGACCCTGTTTCAAAATAAAGAATAAAAAGTAGGGCTGGGGGTGTAGCTCGGAGATAGAATATCCCTGGGTTCAATCCCCAGTACCACCAAAATAAAATAAAATAAAATAAAATCGGACTTTGCAGCAGTAATGAACAATCTGAAAATAAAATATAAAAACTTCAATTACAGTGGAACCTCAAAAGGTAAAATGTACAGGAATAAATTTAACCAAAAAAATATATGACAAGTACACTTAAAATTATAAAACATTATTGTAAGGAATTGAAGAAAACCTAAATAAATAAAAAGAAAAAACTCTGAAAACATTGGCAGCTTATCCTAAATGTTTTATATGCTTTTATTGGTGCATTGCAATTATACATCATTCTGAGTTAGAGTGATAGGAATACATGTGCACACAGCACTTGGTCTGTTTCCCTCTGGAACCCCCTTTCCCTCCCCTTCTTCATACATGTCTTAAAGATTGGTATTGATAATTTCATATATGTACATAGCATTATTTAAACTATTACCTTCATTAAGTCTCTATTCCTCCTCCTCCTTCCCTGAACCCCCTCCATGGCTCCACTGGAGTCTCTACTCCTATATCTGAGGTCTTTTCTGTTACCCAATGTGATAGTTAATCTAAGTTGTCAACTTGACCTGATCATGACACACCCAAGATTATGTGATTTTGGGTGTGTAACAGCAGATTAAAGAGAAAGCCCTGCCCTGAATGTAGGCAGCAGGATTCTGATAGGTGCGGACTTAGATAAAGAGGGAGAAGCCGCGTAGAGTGTGTGCGACTCTTTCCGAGGAAAAACGCATCT
>PVJS01041954.1:0-17725 GCA_004027185.1 Glis glis
GGGATTGAACCCAGGGGCATTCTACCTCTGAGCTACACCCCCCAGCCCTATTTTTTTTTTTTTTGGTACTAGGGATTGAACCCAGAGGCATTATACCTCCAAGTAATACCACCAACCCAATTTTATTTCTTATTTCTTATTTATTTTATTTTAGGGTCTCACTAAGTTGTGGAGGGCCTTGGTAAATTGCCAAGGCTGGCTTCGAACCTGTGATTCTCCTGTCTCAGCCTCCCAAGTACTGGATTACAAGCATGCGCCACCACACCTGGCTCCTATTATTTTTTATTTTTATTTTTTGTAACAGGTTCTCATAAGTTGCTGAGGGCCTCCTGAGTTGTTGAGGCTGGCCCTGAACCTGTGATCCTCCTGTCTCAACCTCCCAAGTACTGGGATTACAGGCATGCACCACTATACCTGGTCCCCCCTTTTTTTGTGGTCCTGGGGATTGAACCCAGGGGCATTCTACCTCCAAGCTATAGCCCTAGCTCTATTTTATTTTTTACTTGGAAATAGGGTCTTGCTAAGTTGTTGAGAGCCTAAGTTGCTGAGGCTGGCCGTGAACCTGTGATCCTCCTGTCTCAGCCTCCCAAGTACTGGGATTACAGTGTGCATTTTTTTTTTTTTTTTTTTTGTGGTGCCAGGGATTGAACCCAGGGGCGTTCTACCTCCGCGCTACACCCCCGGCCCTATTTTTTTATACTTTATTTTGAAACCGGGTCTCACGAAGTTGCAGAGGGCCTCACTAGGTAGAGAGAGAGAGAGAGAGAGAGAGAGAGAGCTGAGGCTGGCCGCAAACCCGGATCCTCCGATCTCCGCCTCCCGAAGTACTGGGATTACAAGCGTGCGCCACCACGCCCGGCTACATTGTGCATTTTTAAAAGATCCTGTGTACTGGTTATCTATTGCCACAATAATGCCGCACTTCACATACTGAGAAACCTCAGTTGCACATTTTCAGTGTCTACTGATCACGTGTTGGGTGGTCAGCTGGAGGGCTCTTGACCTAGCTTTGTTGTGTGCCCCATCTTTCACGGGGACCGGTGATCCAGCCACATTTGCTTTGCTCATGGTGATGGTAGAGGGCAAATGGAAGAAAAGCACAGGTGTGTTTCATTTTAATATATCAGCTATATATATTTAATATATATATAATATATATAATATATAATATATATAACATATTCAAAAAACATCCTATTTTAGAACTACAGCCAGCTTATTTTGTGACCCAAACAAATTATCTGTGCAAATGTGCAGAAAAAAATTTTGAGAAAGTTGATATCCTTCAGATGTCTGTGTAGAGGTCACTTTCTCAGGGAGATATTCTTTGCCTTCTTAGATTAGGAGTTTCTCCTCTGAGACGCCAGCCTATTAACACCCTGTTATTCTTTCCTAATATTTATAACACTGGATATTGTTTGTTTTACGTTGGTCTATCCCACTAGACCTTGAGCTCCACTGAAGATGGGAACCACGTCTACACTAGGGGTTTGTCTAAGGCCCGCGGTAATATGTATGCAACATGTGTTTGTCACATAAATGTATGACATGGTTAGGTCTCAGGGATATAAGGTATTTTTAGGGTTCTTTTTGTTGGGTTTTTGTATATGAAGCAGAATCCTTTTTCAAGGATTTGGTAGAGAAGAGACTATTCCCAATCTGCAGGAGATGTTGGCAGTCATTTTAGCCCATGCAATGAAGTCACCATTTCAGACCGGCTTAATCATGTACACAGTACATACTAAATGGAAATTTCTGCATGAAAACAAGCTTCCTTGGACCGGATGGGACGGAAAGCTGGACAATGATGACCTCCTATTCTCCCTGAAATGTTCACCTTGCCACTCCCTGGTCTTAACTTGTGATCTTCTTCCCATTTGCTTTATTTGAACCTCTGTATAAGAAAGGCCTTGACTACATAAGGCAGGAGAATTTGTCATCTTGGATCTCCTCCCTGATGGATTGAACTGGTTTTCCGGTTCTCCGAGGGGATCCTCCTCCCAACCCTACCCCCATGCCTCGTGGCTGCTTCCCAAAAGGATCCCGCCCCTTCCTGGGAACCGCTCAGGCTTCTGGCGCAGGAGCCATCCCACCCACCAGTAAGTTTAAGGGCCACACAGGCCTCCAATAAGACGCAACACCGGGTCCGGCCAACCAATGGCAATGGGCCAACTCAGCTTAAGCCTGTATTTAATCCCAAATGCGGCAGCGCGCGCGCGCGCGCTCTCTCTAATTGCTTTTCTTCTGATCCCCCGCCGCTTGAATAAATCTCTTGGCTGCATGGTTGTCTCCAGTGCGGTTGTTTTTGCCCTTTACTCCCCAACCCCCCCATTATTAAATTCTCTCCAAATTATTACATCAGACTTCATGTTGGTATTGTGCTAGAAGACTATTGATCAGGAAGCTGCCTGGTGCAGCGACCTTCCGTGGCTGGAACCATGGAACAATCTTCAGGAAGCTGTTTGGTACAACGACCTTCTGTGGCAGGAACCACGGAACAGTTATTAGGGAGCTGCTTAAAGCAACAACCACCCGTGGCGGGACTACGGAGCAAGCAAGCATCCACCAGAGCACCCCAATAGAGAGAAAAGCTGGCTCCCCTTGGAGCTCCTGGTTGGGCCCAGCTATGTTCCCTGCATAATCATGTCTGTGAAGCTTTGGTTAGAGTTAGTTCTTTGTGGCTCTGTGGCTTTCAGATAGAAGTAATTGTTCTCATCAGTGTGTTAAATTTTTTTTTTGCGGTACTGGGGGTTGAACCCAGGGGCATTCTACCTCCGAGCTACACCCCCAGCCCTGTTTTTTATTCTTTATTTTGAAACAGGGTCTAAGTTGCAGAGGGCCTCACTAAGTAGCTGAGGCTGGCTGCGAACCTGCAATCCTCCTGTCTCAGCCTCCCAAGTACTGGGATTACAAGCGTATGCTACCACGCCCGGCTAGTGTGTTAATTTTGACTCTGGAGCCTGTAAGCAGCTGGAAACAAGAGTGTTCCTGCTTGTGTACAAAAATGTTTGTTGTTGAGTTATGAATTAGGCAACAGTGATTTCATTGTTATCTGAGTGTTTGAAGAACAAGTGTTTAAGCTCATCTGTGACTGAGTTGCAGTACAGTTTTGCAATTGATATTGCATTCAGTAAATTTATATTATAGTATAAACCTTGGGATGTATGGAAAATTAATATAAGTTAATAGAAAGCCTACGAGTAGACTGAAGGACTAAATGTTAAATACTGTTCCTCGAACATGGGCTTCTGTGCCCCCCTCCCCCATGCTGGGGATGAACACACAGGGCCTCGTGCACGCTAGGCATGCGCATTGCCACTGAGCTACACCCCAACCCTGCTTAGGTTTATATGCCTTTATCCAGTCTGTGGTGTTTAGTTCTATTTTAATCATTCCAACCTTCTCAGAATTTGAAGAGAAACTGGGTGTAGTGGCGCATGCTTGGTGCACGCTTGGCGCACGCTTGGCGCACGCTTGTAATCCCAGTACTTGGGAGGCTGAGACCAGAGGATCCAGGTTCATGGCCAGCCTCAGCTACTTAGTGAGGCCCTTCGCAACTTAGCGAGACCTGGTTTCAAAATAAAGAATAAAAAAAAAATCGGGCTGGGGGTGTAGCTCGGAGGTAGAATGCCCCTGAGTTCAATCCCCAGTACCAAAAAAAAAAAGAATTTGGAGAGAGGTCCGTGTTTTTGTGGCCAGTTGTATATTCAGCTTGGATATGTATTTTAATCATTAGGACAGGAACTTGTGATGGAGCTAGAAATTTGCTCCTGGGATCGGAACAGGCCTTGCTTGGATGTGGCCTACTATTTATATTTCTTATTAATAACATGTTTTTAGTCTTTGGCTTTTTTGATATTCCAATCAAGTAGTAAATATACATGCTGTGTTACATAATTATGGAATTTTAGCTATTCAAGGGACAGTATGAACTCAGTCTAGCCTTTTCATTTTCTATAACACTTAAATTGTAAATTTTATGAGGCTGCTAATCAACAGTAGTCACTCAGTGAATATTTGTTGAGTCAATGAATGAATGAATGAATGAATGTGGTTATGGATAAAGATAATGTTGATAAAGACTGAAGCCCTCAAGGTTAAAAACAACTTCTTCTTTTGTTTTTTTGGGGTTTTTGTTTGTTTTTTGCAGTGCTGGGGATCAAATCTAAGGCTTAACACGTGGCTAGACAAGTGTTATACCCCCACATTCCCAGGCTAAGAGGTTAAAAACCTCTATGGTCAGCTGGATGTGATGGTGCACATCTCTAATCCCAGTATTTGGGAGGCTGAGGCAGGAGGATCGCAGGTTGGAGGCCAGCCTCAGCAACTTAGCGAGACCCTGTTTCAAAATAATAAAATAGGGCTGGGGCTGTATCTAAGACGTAGAATGCCCCTGGGTTCAATCCCTAGTAACAAAACAAAACAAAACAAAACAAAAAGCCATTTCTGTGGTCATACACTTAGTGGAATAACCAAGGCTAAATTGGGCAATTTAAGAAATCTGAAGATGACTTTACAAAGTGTTATATGAGCCAGGTGTGGCGGTACTTGGGAGACTGAAACAGGAGGATCACAGGTTAGAAGCCAGCCTCAGCAATTTAGTGAGACCCTGTTTCCAAATAAGAAATGAAATAGGGCTGGGGGTGTAGCTCAGAGGTAGAATGTCCCTGGTTTCAATCTCCAGCACCACAAAAAAAAAAAAAGAAGGAAAGAAGGTGTTATATACTAATAGAATCAGAGAAACACTAATATAATTAATTTCTAATATTATAGTTCTCAATAGCCATTAAGTAGGGGAATGTGTGTGTATGTTTTACTGAGAATTGAAGAACCCAAAGGTATTCTATCACTGAGTTCTTTTTATTTTTTAAAATTTATTTATTTATGTGGTATTGGGGATTGAACCCAGGGGCATTCTACCTCTGAGCCTCACCCCCAGCCCCCTTTTATCCCCTTTGATTTGGAAACAGGGTCTCATTAGGTTGCTCTGAGTCTTACTATGTTGCTGAGGCTAGCCTCAAACCTGCTGAGGCTGGCCTTGAACCTGCGATCATCCTGTCTCAGCCTCGTAAGTACTGGGATTACAGGTGTGCACCACCACATCTGGCTGGGGAATTCTAATTTTTTTTTTTTTTTTTTGCGGTACTGGGGATTGAACGCAGGGACGTTCTACCTCTGCGCTACACCCCCGGCCCTATTTTTTTATGCTTTATTTTTGAAACCGGGTCTCACGAAGTTGCAGAGGGCCTCACTAGGTAGGTAGAGAGACAGAGAGAGAGAGAGAGACAGAGAGAGATATCGATCGATCGATTGATCGATCGCGCGCGCATGCGCGCTGAGGCTGGCCGGGAACCGGATCCTCCGGTCTCCGCCTCCCAAAGTACTGGGATTACAAGCGTGCGCCCTAATTTTTAAGCTATATCAATGGCTTTATATCTTTTTTTTTTTTTTTTTGCGGTACCGGGGATTGAACCCAGGGGCGTTCTACCTCCGCGCTACACCCCCGGCCCTATTTTTTATACTTTATTTTGAGACCGGGTCTCACGAGTTGCGGAGGCCCTCACTAAGGAGAAAGAGAGAGAGAGAGACAGGGAGAGAGAGAGAGAGAGAGAGAGAGAGAGTGTGCGCGCGCGCTGAGGCTGGCTGCGAACCCGGATCCTCCGGTCTCCACTTCCCAAAGTACTGGGATTACAAGCGTGCGCCACCACGCCCGGCCAATGGCTTTATATCTTTATATGTATTTTTGCTGTAATGGGGATTGAACCCAGGGGCATTCTATCTCCGAGCTATACCCCCAGCCCTATTTTTTATTCTTTATTTTGAAACAGGATCTCACTAAGTTGCGGAGGGCCTAAGTAGTTGAGGCTGGCCGTGAACCTGCGATCCTCCTGTCTCAGCCTCCCAAGTACTGGGATTGCAAGCGTGCCCACCACACCCGCCTTAGGAAAAATTTTTGATGTTATTAGTGATTCAAAAGAAATATATGTAGCCAGGTGTGGTGCATGCCTGTAATCCCAATACTTGAGAGGCTAAGACAGGAGGATCAGAGGTTTGAGGTCAGATTCAGCAACTTAGTGAGACTCTCAGCAACCTAGCACAACCCTGTTCCCAAAAACAAAAAATAAAAAGGGCTGGAGGTGTAGCTCAGAAGTATGCCTCTGGGTTCAATCTCCAATACCACAAAAAAAGAAGGCGTAGAAAGTATTCTCTCGGACTGGGGATGTAGTTCTCAGTAGTAAAGTGCTTACCTAGCTTGTGTAGGGCCCTGGAACATTTAGATTAGAATGTCAAAGAAACATTTAGTTCTAAATGTTTCTTTGACATTCCTAGCCCAGACTATGACTTAAATATAATTGTGTGATAATCTTTCAGTATTCTGTTTTTGAATTCCAGGCTCTGTTAAGGACAGAAAAAGACTAAATTATGCTAATATTTCCTAACATGAAAGGGAAAACCTTTTACTGCAGTTGGACTTCATTTCTGCTCTGTGTAGAAAACCCTGACAGATCTTGAGAATTCTAAATTGATCTAGATTGTTTTGTCTGTTTTTTTTCCAAAACAATTTGAATAGTTGATTTTTTTCTTTCCATCTGAAACATGTTTTCCCCTTCTCACCCTCGTGTTTAACTTAATTAGGAATCCTCCTCTGAATGCTCATGATTTGTTTGATGCAGCCAAAATTCTTCTTCAGACACCACTGAGAACTCCCAGCGCTTCTTTACCTGCCACACTTCATCAGCGCTGGGACAGGAAGTCTTTGGGTCACTTGCTGCCAAGTGGATGGCCCTAACGTGGCCAGAAGATCATGGTCTCATCTGTGTTCTCGTGGTGTCTCTGGTCATGTTCTTGGGGGACACTGAGGGTTGAACCCAGGGGCATTCTACCACCAGGCTATACCCCTAGACCCCCTTCCTCCCCGCTTTTGGTACTAGAGATTGAACCTAGGGACATTCTACCTCTGAGCTATACCCCCAGCCCTTTTTATTTTTTATTTTGGAACAGGATCTTGCCAAGTTGCAGAGCGTCTCACTAAGTTGCTCACCAAGTTGCTGAGGGTCTCACTAAGCATCCTACCTCCAAGCTACATCCTCAGCCCTATAAGTTGCAAATAAGTTGCTGACTTTGATTAAGAGCATAGTCTAGTTATTGCTGCTAACAAACCACCCTGAAATTTAGTGGCCTAAAATGACAGCCATTTCATTGATCCTGATTCTGCAGTCCAGGGATTTACCAGGGATGACTTGTCTCTGCTCCAGGTGGTGTTTGCTGGCTTACTTGGAGGCTGCATTCACCTCATGGCTGGAGGGGCTAGAAGGTCCAAGGTGGCCTCCTCCGTGTGACTGAGGCCCTGTGCGGGCTGTGAGCCAGAGTGTCATGGTTCCCATGTCTCTTCTGTTGCACATGGTCCCTCATCCTCAGGGCCTTGCTTACCACGTGGTCTTCTCTCGAGCAGCACAGCCTGGATACTTGTACATGGGATCTGATTAAGACACCTAACCCAGAATGGGCACTGCAGTCACTTCTGATTCTTTTGACAAAAACAAGTCACAGGTCAGCTTAGATTCAAGTGAGGAAGAAATAGACTCTATTTCTTGATGGGAGGAGCCATCATATACCTATAGGGAAGGGAAGAATGGCATCTGAACACAGTCACTTGAATTAATATAGAATCAAACCAAAAGAATTTTAATGAAGTGCACATTGAATATGAATTGGTCCCTTCTTAGAATGTAGGCTTCATGAGGGCAGGGATTTTTACCTACTCAGTTTATTGCTTTGTTGCCAGGGCCAAGAGCACTGCCGTGGTGATAGAGGCTCAGTAAATATCTGTGGAAGGCAGGCAGCCAGGCTGAGATGCCACGGGAGTAGCAGAGGGATTGGCACAGAATAGCTTAATCAGAGGAGGCTTCAGAGACTGCATGAGTCTGGAGCTGAGGCTTGGACAGAGTGATGCTCAGTGTCTCACAGGTGGGTAGGCAGCGTTTATCCACCATCCAGCAGACACTGGTTGTGTGCCTGCCTATGCCAGATGCTGGACATTCAAAGATAAGTCAGAAAGACCTTCCCCCTGCCAGGCGTGGTGGCACACACTTGTAATCCCAGTACTTGGGAGGCGGAGACCGGAGGATCCGGGTTTGCGGCCAGCCTCAGCTACTTAGTGAGGCCCTCCGCAACTTCTTGAGACCCGGTTTCAAAATAAAGGATAAAAAATAGGGCCGGGGGTGTAGAACGCCCCTGGGTTCAATCCCCAGTATCGCAAAAAAAAAGAAAGACCTTCCCCTGAGAAAGGGGATCTAAACATCCCAGAAAGTAACAATGCTACAAGATAGAAAAGGGAGATTGTTTCTGGGAGTTGGGGAATGCCTCAGCATTAGCACTATGCATATGGGACTAAAGCAAATGTGACTGAGCCGGGCGTGGTGGCACACGCTTGTAATCCCAGTACTTGGGAGGCTGACACAGGAGGAGCACAGGTTCACGGCCAGCCTCAGCTACTTAGTGAGGCCCTCTGCAACTTAGTGAGACCCTGTTTCAAAATAAAGAATAAAAAATAGAGCTGGGGTGTAGCTTGGAAGTAGAATGCCTCTGGGTTCAATCCCCAGTACACACACACACACACACACACACACAGCAGATGTGAGTGAAGGGGAAAGGTTGAGCTAAAGAAGCTGCTAGAAAAAGATGGCTGTAGAGGTATGTATCTAAATGAGAAAGTTGGAGAGTCTTGAATAGTAAGCTGGAAGACACACACTCACACACACACATTTTATACTGGGGATTGAACTCAGGCATTCTACCTCCAAGCTACACCCCCAGCTCTATGTTTTTTTTTTTTTTTTTTGAAATAGAGTCTCACTAAGTTGCTGAGAGTCTCACTAAATTGGTGAGGCTGCCCTTGAACCCGCGATCCTCCTGTTCCAAATACTGGGATTACAGGCATATGCCACTGCACCTGGCTAAACTTCAGGATTTATTTGTCTGATAAATAAGATGCTTCCTAAGTATATAAACATGTATATAATGTGATGAAAATGAGGTTTGAAGTTCCTGAATACTTGGCGCAAATTTGTGTGTGTGTGTGGTGCTGGGGATTGAACCTAGGGTGTTCTACCTCGGAGCTATACCCCCAGCCCTTTTTATTTTGAAACAGGGTTTTGCTAAATTCCTGAGGTCCTTGCTAAGTTGCTCAGGCTGGCCTTGAACCTGTGATCCTCTTGTCTCAGCCTCCCAAGTACTGGGATTATAGGCTGCGCCACCACACCCATCACAAAATAATTTTTTTGTGTGTGTTTTACTGGGGATGGAACCCAGGGGCATTCTACCTCCGAGCTACACCCCCAGCCCTATTTTTTATTCTTTATTTTGAAACAGGGTCTCACTAAGTTGCAGAGGGCCTCACTAGGTAGCTGAGGTTGGCTGCGAATCTGGATCCTCCTGTCTCAGCCTCCCAAGTGCTGGGATTACAAGCATGCACCACCACGCCCGATTTACAAAATAATTTTTTATATCAGTGATGAGAGTCTCAATGGAAAGCCAGGCATTCATTATTAGGATTCATGAGTTAATTGGTGTGTGTGTATTTTAACCTCACTATAGTTACATAGTGCTTTGCACGTTTATAAAGATCATTGCTATTTATACATGACAGGATGAAAAGTAAAAATATAAAATGATTAGCATATAGTAATATCTTTTTTCTTTATTTTTGGTACTAGGGATTAAACCCAGGGGCATTCATTCTACTTCCAAGCTACACCCTTAGCCCTTTTTTGTTTTTTATTTTGAAACAAGGCCTCACTAAGTTGCTGAGGCTGGCCTCAAACCTGTGCTCCTCCCATCTCAGCCTCCCATGTACTGGGATGATAGGCCTGCGCCACCAGGCCCAGCTAGTAATGTCTTTCTTTACTTCCTCCTTATACCCAGGAAAGTGGTATGGGCTCTAATGTGTGGTGAATGAGCCAGAATAAGAGGAGGGATAGAGTAGTGAGCTGAGCATTTTACTCCAGGGGAACAAGGACTGGGAGAGGGAGAAGGAGAGGACGAGGCAGATTAGCTGGGGTGAAATTGGGGGAAGAAATCCTGGCTGTACCCTTGCGGTGGCAGTTCATGGCATGGTGATACATGAAGAGGACGTCTAGATACGGGTGCCCTGAGCTGTTTGTGTAATCCCTCCTCAACCCCTGCTCCTTCCAGAAGAAGCCTAGAAGGTACTGGGTTCCTTTTTTTTTTGTGTGTGTGGTACTGGGGATGGAACCCAGGGGCATTCTACCTCTGAGCCACACCCCCAGCCCTATTTTTTATTCTTTTTTTTTTTTTGCGGCACCGGGGATTGAACCCAGGGGTATTCTACCTCTGCACTACACCCCTGGCCCTATTTTTTATCCTTTACTGAAACTGGGTCTCACGAAGTTGCGGGAGGGCCTCACTAAGTAGCTGAGGCTGGCCGCGAACCCAAATCCTCCGGTCTCTGCCTCCCAAGTACTGGGATTACAAGCGTGCGCCACCACGCCCAGCTCTATTTTTTATTCTTTATTTTGAAACAGGGTCTCACTAAGTTGCAGAGGGCCTCACTAAGTAGCTGAGGCTGGCCACCAACCCGGATCCTCCGGTCTCCGCCTCCCAAGTACTGGGATTACGAGCATGCGCCACCACGCCTGGCTTCTTTTTTTTTTTTTTTTGAGGGGGGCCAGAGTGTTGACTGTATTGTGTCACTGTACTAAAAACAGCATCAAGATGGCCCAGTACATTGTGAACATTAGCTTCTTTGGTTCAGCATTGTCATTCTCCACAATTGTGTGAAATATGGGGCAGGTATTATTATTTTCCTTAAATTACAGCTAAAACTGAGGTTCCAAAGAACATGGTAAGAGGTCAGCACCCACAGTCCTCCCTGTAAGGCTTCAATGTGAAGGCCCTCACTGTAGCAGTAGATAATTCTGGAACCCATTGTAATTACATTACTTAAATGAAAAATTAAAAAGGTATTGGACAAGCTGGGTGTGGTGGCGCATGCCTGTAATCCTGTACTTGGGAGGCGGAGACAGGAGAATCACAGGTTTGAGGCCAGCCTTAGCAATTTAGTGAAACCCTGTTTCAAAATAAAAAATAAAATAGGGCTAAGGGAATAGCTAGGAGATAGAATGTCCCTGGGCTCAATCCCCAGTGCCGAAAACAAAAAACAAATAAGGCACCAGCCAAAGGTAGGGCCTCAAACCCTCACTGTAGTCAGCAGTGGGAAGACTTTTGGACGGAACCTGTGCCTGCGTAGAGATGCAGGTGGAAGTTAATGACATTGGTGTTGTGAAAGTGCTTTCCTTTGACCACACAGAAGAATCCTCTGGGACTGTGGCTCATAAAGTGTTGCTTACATATCATCTGAGAACCTTTCACAAAGCATGGGCCTTTCCCAGAGACAAGTGCACATTTGCACACGCACACACACACACACACACACACGCACTTTGGCATACAATTTTAGGGAGTATCTAGGTTCTGCAGCCAAACCCAGGCATCTTGTGAACTTGGCTCTTGATTTGCTAACTTCACCAAGGTTGAGTGAGTTGAATTGTCTCCTTCATAAAATATTCCCGCCCCCACCTTTTGGGAGGGCAGTTAACTGCACCTAAAACTAGCATCAAGAAAAGCAGTCACTCCATCCACCATCAGAGCTAAGATTCTTGAATCAAGCATGGATCCGTGCTATGGTGCTTTGACCAGTGAGAGTGTCCTTCAGTGTTCTTCAATCTCAGTGACTTTTGTGATCAACCTACTCTGTCCCCTCAATTGCACCAGGAGTCACCTGTGAATGAGTCCTTTCAAAGGGATAGTTTGGACTTTAAGCAGATTTGGGGCCCTGGGTATAGGATTCAGAATAAGTACCCAGTAGTGCTGGTTGTCAAGTTACATTGGCTTTTATAGGCAGCTGCTCTTCATTTTGAGTAGTTCAGCGTCTCTTCTTGTTCTCGTGGCTTCCTTATACACTACGGGTCCAGTCTTGGTTCTGAGGATGGAGTTCCGCTAGGTAGATAGGAGCAGGTGTCACAGTCCACTTTGTGAGCAGCTTCTGTCTGCATAGGTAAGCAAACTGCCTGTCTAATCTGAAGCCCTGGCAACGTGGCAGGAGGAGCAGGGGAACTGTCCATCATCTTCTCAGAGTCCTGGAGAGTTCCTAAAAATCAGATAACAGCCGGGCGTGGTGGCGCACGCTTGTAATCCTAGTACTTTGGAGGCTGAGACAGGAGGATCTGGGTTCGCGGCCAGCCTCAGCTACTTAGTGAGGCCTCTGCAACTTAGTGAGACCCTGTTTCAAAATAAAGAATAAAAAATAGGGCTGAGGCCTATTTTTTATTCTCAGAGGTATAGAATTTTTTATAGCTCAGAGGTAGAATGTCCCTGGGTTCAGTCCCCAGTACCGCAAAAAAAAAAAAAAAAAAATAAGAATCAGGTATCAATTGCTTTGATCCTTAACTAGTTAAGGTTAAATTACTACTCATCATTCAGCAAGTAACTTTTTTTTCTTTGGTGGCACTGGGGATTGAACTCAGGGGCATTCTACCTCTGAGCTATACCCCCAGCTCAATTTTATTTTTATTTATTTTTGTTGTTTTTTGGTTTTGCGGGACTGGGGATTGAACCCAGGGGCATTTTACCTCCAAGAAACACCCCCAACCCTATTTTTTATTCTTTGTTTTGAAACAGGGTCTTACTAAGGACCTCACTAAGTAGCTGAGGCTGGCCGTGAACCTGCGATCCTCCTGACTCAGCCTCCCAAGTACTGGAATTACAAGCATGCGCCACCATGTCCGGCTAACTTTTGTCTTTTCTAAATCTTAGCTGTGGTCTTTCTTTTTCTCCTTGTTTTTTTTTTTGGAGGGAGGGGGTGGAGATGGGGGAGCTACTTCACTAAATTGAGTTTTGTTTTTATTTAGTCTTGCCTTGTATGTTAGAAAGCAAAAAGTATTTGCTTTATGTGGATGCTTAAAGTGAATCATGACTGACTGCACTGTCCATTTGAAAGTGGTTTGCGGCTTCTTAGTGCCCGCTTCACTCATTTAACTCGAGGGCTGCAAGTGCTTCAGAAGTGACTAGTGGGTGTAGGATGGCATCATTTATTAGTGAAAAGCACAGTGGCCCTTCCATCTCAGGTCCATTGAATCCGAGTAGGCAGCGTGCACAGCCCATGGAAGGGCCGGGCATGGAACAGGCCACTTCCTGATCCCCGGTGCTGGTCTCGGACCCTCTGGTCTGATTCCTGTAATGTGGCAAAGCCATCCTCAAGGTTATTTTGATAATCTTCCGGTCCTCTCCCTCCTTTTGTGTTTTGAGGCGTGAGGGGAGAGTGTTTGTCCCTTCCTTAATATGCAGTGCTTTGAATGGTAATTTGAGGCTGTGGAACTGCTGCGATCTCTGTGTTAATTTACCTTTTGGTTCTATTTATTTATTTATTTATTGTACTGGGGATTGAACCCAGCCAGGGACATTCTACCTCTGAGCTCCACCCCCAGCCTGATTTTTTATTCTTTATTTTGAAACAGGGTCTCACTAAGTTGCAGAGGGCTTTACAAGTTGCTGAGGCTGGCCACGAACCTGAGATCCGCCTGTCTCAGCCTCCCAAATACTGGGATTACAAGTGTGCGCCACCACTTCTGGCTTTGGTTCCTTTTAAAGCCTCCTCCTCCACCATATTCCTCAATCTAAATGGAGAACTTTGTAGTCAGGAGAGTAAAGAATAGAGATATCCCTCCTCAGGAATGAGGCTCAATCTTTATATTTTCCATTGTGGTTCTAGGACAGTTTTAATTTTGAAAGGGTGTGCCTCCTTCTACTTTGTCCTCCTCATGAAATCCTTCCAAAATAAGAAGGAGTGGGAATTAATGGAAGAAAATAATTAACGGAACAAAATTAATAATTAGTTAATAAAATAATTAATGGAAGAAAATAAGACATTGATTAAAATGGGTGTTTTAAAATGTTGGATTACATCCTTGCCTTTTTTTTTTTTGGTACTAGGATTGAACTCAGGGGCAGTCTACCTCCGAGCTACACCCCCAGACCTATTTTATTTTTATAGTTGAAACAGGGTCTTGCTAGGTTGATGAGAGTCTCACTACTTGCTGAGGCTGTTCTTGAACCTACGATCCTCCTGTCTCAGCCTCCCAAGTACTGGGATTACAAGTGTGTGCGACCACGCCCAGCTCTCATTTTTAAATTTTGCTATATGATCTCAGAATTTGAACTGTACCAT
Source organism: Glis glis (assembly GCA_004027185.1). Taxonomy (NCBI): domain Eukaryota; kingdom Metazoa; phylum Chordata; class Mammalia; order Rodentia; family Gliridae; genus Glis; species Glis glis. The sequence goes on from PVJS01041954.1 coordinate 14,246, forward strand.
CTAATTTCCTCCGCTGCACTCCCCCCCACTTTTTCATATTTGGTTTAACTCTTAGAATTTTTATTTATTTTTTATATTCTATCATCTGAAATAAAGCCACATCAATTTAGAATATCTAAGGGAATAGAGAGAAGGCCCATCTAAGCTAGCATAGGATTCAAATACAGAGTATTTTTCAAGGAATTATTATCATTTGCATATATACATTAAAGGCTAGAACAAGAATGTATTATCTAGGATTGGTCCTTAAAGAATTTCCAATTACCTGAGCTTTGATTTTTCATGTAAATAGATACTTCTAAGTGCTTCAGTCTACTTAGAAAGCATTCTTGATCAAACCAGCAGCCTGGTATGGTGCTATGTGCCTGTAATCATATTACTTGGGAGGCTAAGATAGGAGGATCCCAGGTTTGAGACCAACCTTGGCAACTTAGTGAGACCCTCAGCAACTTAGCAAGACCCTGTTTCAAAATAATAGAAAATAATGGTTTGGGGTGTAGTTCAGAGATAGAATGCCCCTAGGTTCAATCCCCAGTTTAAAAAAAAAGCTAAACCCATAATCCTTCAAATCTTGGTTAAACTCTTATTTAGTAAACCTTTTTTCCCCCTAAAGATAGGGTAAAGGTTATGAATGAATGGAGTTACTAGGATCTTTTTGTGTGTGTATGTGTGTGGAACTGGGGATTGAACCCAGGACCATTCTACTTCCAAGCTATATTCCCAGCCCCTTTTTTTTTTATTCTTTATTTTGAAACAGGGTCTCACTAAGTTGCAGATGGCCTCACTAAGTAGCCGAGGCTGGCAGTGAACCCGGATCCTCCTGTCTCAGCCTCCCAAGTACTGGGATTATAAGCGTGCACCCCCAAGCCCAGCTTTTTTTTTCTTTGAGAAAGAAAATTTAGGCCTTTTTTCTATATATGTGCATTTATATACTGATTATAGCTACTATACACACCTGTTGATATGTTCATGTATGTTACAGTCCCTGAGCAAACTACATATTTGTGGGCAACTTGAACAGATCTTTGGGTATAAACTAGGCTAAGCCGGGTGTGGTGGTGCACACTTGTAATCCCAGTACTTAGGAGGCTGAGACAGGAAGATTGCAGGTTCGTGGCCAGCCTCAGCAGCTTAGGCCCTCTACAACTTAGTGACTCTGTTTCAGAATAAAAGAATAAAATAGGGCTGAGGGGTAGCTCGGAGGTAGAATGCACCTCGGTTCATTCTCCAGTAACACACACACACACACACACACACACACACATACACACACACACACACACACACACACAAACTACATTCCGCTGTCTGAGGGCATGAATCTCAAACATTGGCATTCTTTTACTTGCTCCCAAAGTAAATATACTTGCCGAAGTCCTTGCCTAGATGCCCTTGTTAGTGGGGGGCAGTCCTTTATGGGAGCCAGCTCCAATTCGCTTCTCTGTGGGATGCTCATGAGAAGAGGGGGTGCTGCATGGAGGGTGGGGTTGAGCCATGCACTGCCCACCTGCTGGCGGTGAGTCCACGCCTGACTCTGGTTTCTCAAACCTGCCAAGTTGGTACCACAGTCCCTATGGTTTTTTTTTTGTGTGTGTGTGTGCGGTACAGGGATTGAACGCAGGGGCGTTCTACCTCTGCGCTACACCCCCGGCCCTATTTTTTTATACTTTATTTTGAAACCGGGTCTCATGAAGTTGCGGAGGGCCTCACTAAGGAGAGAGAGAGAGAGAGAGAGAGAGAGAGAGAGAGAGAGAGACAGGGAGAGAGAGAGAGAGACAGGGAGAGAGAGAGAGAGACAGGGAGAGAGAGAGAGAGAGCTGAGGCTGGCCGCGAACCCGGATCCTCCGGTCTCCGCCTCCCAAAGTACTGGGATTACAAGCGTGCGCCACCACGCCTGGCTCCCCAGTGGTTTTCTTGCTGTGATTGAATCAAGTTAAGCTCTCCAAGCTTCCTTCCTAATCTAGAAAATGGAGCTCATAATCAAATGTACCCCTGGGTACACCTTCCAGGAGGGCTTTCTTGGGGGGTACTGGGGATTGAACCCAGGGGCATGCTACCTCTTAGCTACACCTCCAGACCTATTTTATTTATTTTGAAACAGGGTCTTACTAAGTTGCAAAGGGCCTTACTAAGCTGCTGAGGCTGGTCTTGAACCTGTGATCCTCCTGTCTCAGCCTCCCAAGTACTGGGATTACAGGTGTGCGACACCATGCCTGGCATTCAGGAGGGCTTTTTGGTAGAGGTAAATATGATTCCTCCCTACTAATGGATAATTTATCATCCACCTCACACAGTCTGTCTGTCTGAAGAGGGCTTTTTTGGCAAAAAGAATATTATGCCTAACTATTTTCTATTAGGTTGTTGCTTCTTGGTCCCTGTCTTGTTTTTTGTTGTTGTTGTTGTTTGTTTGTTTGTTCTTACTGGCTTGTAGAAAAAAGTTGATATTCAAGAAGTGTTAGTCGAGTCAATAAATGATACAGACTCTATGAGCCTACCGCAGCATTTGGATTTCTTTTTTTTTTCTTTTTGCGGCACCGGGGATTGAACCCAGGGGTGTTCTACCTCCGAGTTACACCCCCGGCCCTATTTTTTATACTTTTTTTTTTTTGCGGTACCGGGGATTGAACCCAGGGGCATTCTACCTCCGAGCTACACCCTTGGACCTATTTTTTATACTTTATTTTGAAACCGGGTCTCACGAAGTTGTGGAGGGCCTCACTAAGTAGGTGAGGTTGGCTGTGAACCCGGATCATCCGGTCTCCGCCTCCCAGGTACTGGGATTACAAGCGTGCGCCACCACGCCCAGCTCTTTTTCAATTTTTGATCATTCCTACATGCACACCAGCAGGGGCTAGTTTTATCTGATTTCATCCTTTCATTGGTTGAAGGTTTTGGATTCTAGCAGCTTGTATAACTTTTTCCAAAAGAATTATATTTTCTGATAATTTTGAATTCTAGTTTTGTTTTTGTTTTGTCTGTTGCCTTCTGTTTATAGTGAATTTTTCCTCCTATTACTGTGATTTTGGTTTGCGAGTATTGCCCCTCCCAAGAGCTTTATCCGTGGGAATCCTGTACAATAGCTCTGGTTGAGGATGTATCCTTTGTTGTTAATTCTTGACTTGGAGGTTCCAGGATAACTTAGATAATGAGTTTTGTGTGTGTATGTCTGTGGCACTGGGGATTGAACCCAGGGCATTCTACCTCTGAACTACACCCCAGCCCTAGTTTTATTCATTTTTTTTTTTTTTTTGGTACCGGGGATTGAACCCAGGGGCATTCTACCTCTGCGCTACACCCCCGGCCCTATTTTTTATACTTTATTTTGAAACCGGGTCTCACGAAGTTGCGGAGGGCCTCACTAAGTAGAGAGAGAGAGAGAGAGAGAGAGAGAGAGACAGGGAGAGAGAGAGCTGAGGCTGGCCGCGAACCGGGATCCTCCAGTCTCCGCCTCCCAAAGTACTGGGATTACAAGCGTGCGCC